>JAODAL010022566.1:0-64425 GCA_025379985.1 Phyllomedusa bahiana
ACCCAAATGTCCAACCCTTGGGTACTCTATACGTTAGTTCTTGCCATGTCCAACCCTTGGGTACTCGGTAGGCCAGTTCTTGCAATGTCCAACCCTTGGGTACTCTTCACGCTAGTTCATGTCATGTGCAACCCTTGGGTATTCGGTAGGCCAGTTCTTAGGCCCAGATCTGACTAGGTCCAACCCTGGTACCAGTTACACTGTGCCCAGTAATCTACAGTGCTGGTAATCTGGGTTCCTGGGAATAGCAATAGCCCATTGAAGCCCCATGACCATGTGGTCTCCTCAGGGGTCAGACAGACCATGATGCCTGAAGGTGTCCATATAGTTGTTGGAGGTATGTGTGGAATGCTGTAGCTCTTGTATATGAGTGGCGTCATGGGAATATATTTGCTTCACCTGTTGATCTAGAACAAAAGATGTTCTATGTGACTTGGGGCCGAGGAATGTCTACGGCCCAGCCCCTCAAGATGTGTATCTTCTCCGGCTCGGGCTTGGCTGTCACTCTATGTGTGTTGGTGTAAACTGCATTTCCACCTAAGATACATGAATGTAGAATAGAGGGGAAATCTTCAAAGTCAACTTCATAGAAGACTGGAGATTAGAGAACTATTGGATTATAGTTCTGACCTTGTTTCCCCAATCCGAGGCGTCAACCGGTGGCCTGTGCCCATACATGTCGAAAATCATAAGATCTATCTATAAGTATTGAATGGGAATGGTCAGTTGACATGTTCTTGAGGTCCACCATGCTGGCAACCAGAGGGACAACCTGAGACTCCTGGACCCCAATGCACAATCCATAACAATGCTCCAATCCACCATGTATTAAAGGGGTTTTGCCACGATGTAATGTTGACGTGGGATCCTCCAAAATGGGTATTTAATCAATTTTCTAAATATATGTGATTACAAAAAGTGAAGCCTGCGAGAGCTACAGCTTTCTTTACATGCCCTTAGTTATTGAAAAGTTTACATTAGACACAACCAGGAGCTAACATGGAGCTGATCTGGCCACGCTTGCGTGTTTGCACTTCTTATCTGATGACAGGGAACATGAAGGAGCTTGCAAGGGACTGGGGAGAAAGTGCAGTGTATGAGTCTGTGCTGTATAGAGAATCCACTGTTGTAATGTTATTATTTGAGTAAACTTTTGAGACGCTCCCTGATTCCTCCCTCTCTGCTCACCCCTTCCCTCTCGCCCCTGCAGCATTCATGATGACTCAGCATGATTTGTTTATATTCTCTTCTGAGCTGATAAGGAGGTAAGGAACTCACTTTGTGGCAAAACCCCTTTAATGATAATACTGGTATTAGGTGGCAGAGAGTCCTTTGGGCCCCCAATGCACCCTTCTCCTGACTCTTGGTTCATGGATATGACGGAGGGCTGATACTGGTGTGAATGAATATGGTTTGGGTTATGTTCCTAATCTGTAACTGTATCTGTATAATGTTATAGGGGCAGGTAGGGGACCTGTTATATCATTATTAGATTGACGGTGGTTAAACTGGGGTTCAATATCTAAGGGAGCCCATAAAAAGGACCTGTGACATCTCCTTGTGTGTCTATTGTAGTAAATTCTTGTGATATAACAATCCTGGGGCATCTTCTCTTATAACTCTGTGCTCTGCTGTTCCTCTGTTATTCCTCCTAGAAAGATATTACTGAATGTGTCAGCTGGGTGGTACCATTCCAGTTTTCATAGGGGCGTGTCCATGCACACACTGACTCTCAGCACTGATTGGACAACGTCAGACTGTGCATCCCCAATGGGTAACACCCAGCTGACAGAGTGGTAATGGATTTTTAGGAGACATAACAGGGGAACTGCACAATATAGGGATCTAATTGTTATTTCATAGGGAATACTAGTGTTTACTAAAACAGACATATCAGATACGGTCACAGGTCCTCTTTAACCCCATCATGAAAGAAGATACTCCCTGGAAAATCAGTTATAACTGCACAACAGGAGCTAGAAGGTGAAGGTGAGATATAGCCAGAGACCAAGTCAAAGGTTCGGTAACATCAATATAAGGAGACAGTAACACGTCATTGCTGGCCGATATGCACAGCAGAGTAGGCTGAGCATTGAGTATCTTGAAGGACCACTTCAGTTTTTCTTCCCTTGAGTTCTTTAGAAATTATTTCCAGATACACAGCAGTGACAGTAATGTTGCTTACCTGCCGCTGAATACAGGATCTCCCACTGCTGCCACTGGCTCATGTGACCTGCAGCTGAATACAGGATCTCTCACTGCTGCTACTGGGTCATGAGACCTGCAGCTGAATACAGGATGTCTCACTGCTGCCACTGGGTCATGTGACCTGCAGCTGAATACAGGATTTCTCACTGCTGCCACTGGGTCATGTGACCTGCAGCTGAATATAGGATCCCTCACTTCTGCCACTTGTTCATGTGACCTGCAGCTTAATACAGGATCCCTCACTGCTGCCACTGGGTCATGTGACCGGCAGCTGAATACAGGATCTCTCGCTGCTGCCCCTGGCTCATGTGACCTGCAGCTGGATACAGGATCTTTCACTGCTGCCACTGGCTCATGTGACCTGCAGCTGGATACAGGATCTTTCACTGCTGCCACTGGCTCATGTGACCTGTAGCTGGAATACAGGATCTCTCACTGCTGCCACTGGGTCATGTGACCTGCAGCTGAATACAGGATCTCTCACTGCTGCCACTGGGTCATGTGACCTGCAGCTGAATACAGGATTCTCACTGCTGCCACTGGCTCATGTGACCTGCAGCTGAATACAGGATCTCTCGCTGCTGCCAATGGGTCATGTGACTGCAGCTGAATACAGGATCTCTCGCTGCTGCCACTGGGTCATGTGACCTGCAGCTGAATACAGGATCTCTCACTGCTGCCTCTGGGTCATGTGACCTGCAGCTGAATACAGGATTCTCACTGCTGCCACTGGGTCATGTGACCTGCAGCTGAATACAGGATTTCTCACTGCTGCCACTGGGTCATGTGACCTGCAGCTGATACAGGATGGCTCCACTGCTGCCATGGGTATGTGACCTGAGCTGAATACAGGATTCCTCACTGCATGGCCAACTGGATCATTTGAATGCAGCTGAGATACAGGAATCTCTCACTGCTTCACTGGGACTTGTGACCTGCAATCTATATACAGGGAAATTTCTCATGCTGCCGCTGGGTCAATGACTCAGCTGAATACAAGAAACTGCACTGCTGCCACTGGGTATGTGATCTGCAAGCTGATACCAGGGTTTCTCACTGCGGCCTGGGTCATGTGACCTGCAGCTTCGAATACAGGATTTTCTTTTCTGCTGCAGCTGGGTTCAAGTGACCTGCATTTCTGAATACCTGGATGTCTCACTGCTGCCATGGGTCATTGTGATCTGCAGCTGAATTCACAGGATCTCTCAATACTTGCCAATGGGTCAGTGTGAACTGCAGCTGAATTACAATGTCTCATGCTGCCACGGGTCATGTGATCTGCAGCTGAATTCAGGATCTCTGATGCTGCCACTGGGTCATGTGGGCCTGCAGCTGAATACAGGATCTCTCATACTGCCCCGGGTCAGTGACCTGCAGTGAATACAGGATGTCTCTCTGCTGCCGCTGGGCTGTGGGCTGCAGCTGAATACAGGAGTCTTCTGCTGCCCCTGGGGATGGACCCGCAGCTGAATACAGGATCTCTCACTGCTGCCCCCTGGGTCATGTGACCTGCAGTGAATAAGGATGTTCCCTGTCCACTGGTCATGTGCCCAGTGGGAAACAGGATTCTCACTGCTGCCACTGGGTCATGTGACCTGCAGTGAAATACAGGTTTTTTTCCCTGCTGCCCTGGTGTAGTGACCTGCAGCTGAATAAGGGGTTTCCTCACTGCTGCCCCCGGGGGCTTTTGGGTCTGCGGAAATTCAGGATTCTCACTGCTCCCTGGGTCATGTGACCCGCAGTGAATACAGGTTCCTCACTGTTTCTACTGGGGTCATTTACCCGCAGCTAAAAAAGGATCTCTCACTGCTTTTTACGGGGGCTTGTACCTGCATCTAAATACAGGATCTCTCGCTGTGCCATGGGTATGTGACCTGAGCTGAATACGGGTTTTCACTGCTGCCCCTGGGTCATGTGCCTGCAGCTGAATCAGGATCTCTACTGCTGCCACTGGGTCTTGACCTGCGTGAATACAGGATCTCCCCCCTGTGCCACTGGCCATGTGACCCGCAGCTGGGAAAACAGGATCTCTCACTGCTGCCACTGGGTCATGTGACCTGAGTGAATACAGGTCTCTCCCCTGCTGCCAATGGGGGCATGGACTGCAGTGTACAGGATCTTCATGCTGCCACCGGGTCATGTGACCTGCGTGAAAACAGAATCTCTCATGCTGCCCCTGGGTAAAGTGACCCCCAGCTGAATACAGGATCTCTCATGCTTTCCACTGGGTCATGTGACCTGCAGTGAATACGGATCTCTCCTGCTGCCACTGGGTCATGTGCCTGCAGCTGAATTTCAGGATTCTACTGTGCCAAGGGTCATGTGACCTGCAGCCGAATACGGATCTCTCATGCTGCCAAGGGTCCCGTGACCTGCAGCTGAATAAGGATCTCTCACTGCTAACACTGGGTCATGTGGACCTGCGCTGAATAAAGGTCTCTCACTGCTGCCATGGTGTATGTGACCTGCAGCTGAATACAGGATTTCCTACTGCTGCCACTGGGTCATGTGACCTGCAAAATGAATACAGGTTTCTCACTGCTGCCACTGGGTCATGTGACCTGCAGCTGAATACGGATTCCTCATGCTGCCATGGATCATGTGACCTGAGCTGAATACGGGGGTCTCTCATGCTTCTACTGGACTTTTGACCTGATCTAAAATAAGGATCTTCACTGCTGCCCCCTGGGTCAAGGACCCGCGCTGAATACAGAAAGTTCACTGCTGCCCCCGGGGGCATTGATCTGAGTGAATACAGGGTTTTTCACTGCTGCCCCTGGGTCAGTGACCTGAGCTGAATACAGGATTTCTCACTGGCCGTGGGTCAAGGCCCCCCAGCTGAATACAGGAGTTCATGCTGCCATGGGGGCAGTGATCTGCAGCTGAATACGGATCTCTCCTACTGCCACGGGGGATTGACTGCAGCTGAATACAGAATTCTCATGCGCCCCGGGTCATGTGACCTGGGTGAATACAGGATCTTACTGCTGCCACTGGGTCATTGACCTGAGTTTAAATACAGGGGTGTCTCTTGCTGCCCCTGGGTCAGTGACCTGCAGTGAATACAGGATGTCTCTCTGTTTTCCGCTGGGTCATTGACCTGCAGCTGGGGAAAAAGGATCTCTCACTGCGCCACTGGGTATGTGACCTGCAGCTGAATACAGGATGTCTCCCTGCTGCCACTGGGCATGTGACCCGCAGCTGAATAAGGATTCTCATTTCTTTACGGGGGTTGTGCCCGCATCTAAATAAAGGATTTCTACTACGCCCCCGGGTATGTGATTGCAGCTGAAAAACAGGGTTTTCACTGCTGCCACTGGGTTTATGTGACCTGCAGTGGGGAATAAGGATCTCTCACTGCGCCACTGGGGGGCATGTGACCTGCAGCTGAAAAAAGATTTCTCACTGCTGCACTGGGGCATGTGACCCGCAGCTGAATAAGGGTTTTCCCCCTGCTGCCCCCTGGGCATGGGAACCTGGCGGGTACAGGATCTCTCACTGCTGCCCACTGGGTCATGTGACCTGCGCTGAATACAGGGGTCTCTACCCCTGCCACTGGGTCATGTGACTGCAGTGAATACAGGTTTTCTCCGCTTCCATGGATTATGTGACCTCAGCTGAATAAGGTTCTCCCCGCTGCCATGGTCAGGACTGCAGTGAAACAGGAACTCTCACTGCTGCCACTGGGTATGTGCCTGCAGCTGAATAAGGATTTTTCACTGCTGCCCCTGGGTTTTGTGACCTGCAGCTGAATACGGAGTCTCCCTGTGCCAATGGGCTGTGCCCGCCTCTGAGTGGCTGAAAACCCCAAAAGATGTTTGTGTGATTTGGAAAAAGCTTTTCCTATGGGAAGCTGAAATTTGTCTATTGAAAGCATAGTTTAAGCTATCAGCCAATCAGAGTGCAGGTTATGTGACCAAAAAGAGACTGTTGCTCAGCCAGGGAAAACCTGTATTCAGTACGGTAAAAAAAAAGTTATTGGTGCTTTAAATGTAGCTTAAAAAAAATATTTGGGAATGACAAGAGGGAAAAAAAAAACCTGCAGTGGTTTAATTGGTGTTGAAATTCTGTGCCCGCGTCCCCACTTCCGGCTCCTTGTCATCATACGGACACAAGGCTTCATGGCAACAAGTCAGATTTTAGCTATTTACGTCATGAGATCTGATTGGTTGTTACATGGACCAGTTTTCCTGTGATAACCCTCGGCCTCCGGATCACAAGCGTAAGAAGGGTTGTCATAGGGACACACAAAATCCTTCCCCACAGGAAGCCTCCGCTCATAATCCAGCTATTTCATAGATAGATGGGTGTGAAGGAGCCTCGTTGTAACCCAATATCTCCTGCATGAAGGAGGCCATTGTTCTGCTATCTCCCTCGTCTGCAGGCAGCTTTCTGGTTAAGCCACAGCTGGGCTCCTGGTTGTGTTTGGACTTGTCCTCAGCTTCTGCTTTTACAGAATTAATTGGCCCCCAGGCTGCAGTGAATAAGCTTCATTATAGGTGGTGAGGGCCCCGGGGGAGAGCTCTTCGGGGAGTCAGGTGTCTTCATTAGAGGACGGCGTAAGTGCAACAAACAAATATTGGAACAATAGAAACCAATACATCTTCATGACATCTACTCCCCCACAAGGTAGACGGTCGGCCAGAATATGGAGGGCTACCCCTCATCCAGGGAACCTGCTTCTTGGCGGTCTGAAAACCACACCCAGGTTTTACGATTCACACCTGGATCCTGCAACTGCAATTATTTGGTGATGACTTAACTCAAAAAGAGATGTCCCATGTGAAGAAGCCAGACATAGTGCCCTTAGGCAAGATCTGGTCTGCTATGGTGTCCCTATGAAGAAGCCAGCCGTAGTGCCCCTAGGCAAGAGCTGGTTTACTATAGTGCCCCTATGAAGAAGCCAGACATAGTGCCCCTAGGTAAGAGATTGTTTACTATAGTGCCCCTATGAAGAGCAGTCTGTGCCCTAGGCAAGAGATGGTTTACTATAGTGCCCCTATGAAGAAGCCAGCAATAGTTCCCCTAGGCAAGAGCTGGTTTACTATAGTGCCCCTATGAAGAAGCCAGCCATAGTGCCCCTAGGCAAGAGCTGGTTTACTATAGCGCTCCAACGAAGAAGCCAGCCATAGGGCCCCTAGGCAAGATCTGGTCTACTATGGTGCCCCTATGAAGAAGCCAGCCATAGTGCCCCTAGGCAAGAGCTGGTTTACTATAGTGCTCCAACGAAGAAGCCAGCCATAGTGCCCCTAGGCAAGAGCTGGTTTACTACAGTGCCCCTATGAAGAAGCCAGCCATAGGGCCCCTAGGCAAGAGATGGTTTACTACAGTGCCCCTATGAAGAAGCCAGCCATAGTGCCTCTAGGCAAGAGCTGGTTTACTATAGTGCCCCTATGAAGAAGCCAGCAATAGTTCCCCTAGGCAAGAGCTGGTTTACTATAGTGCCCCTATGAAGAAGCCAGCCATAGTGCCCCTTGGCAAGAGCTGGTTTACTATAGTGCCCCTATGAAGACACCAACCATAGGGCCCCTAGGCAAGAGCTGGTTTACTATAGTGCCCCTATGAAGAAGCCAGCAATAGTTCCCCTAGGCAAGAGCTGGTTTACTACAGTGCCCATGTGAAGAAGCCAGTCATAGTGCCCCTAGGCAAGAGCTGGTTTACTATAGTTCTCCTATGAAGAAGCCAGCCATAGTGCCCCTAGGCAAGAGCTGGTTTACTATAGTGCCCCTATGAAGAAGCCAGCAATAGTTCCCCTAGGCAAGAGCTGGTTTACTACAGTGCCCATGTGAAGAAGCCAGTCATAGTGCCTCTAGGCAAGAGCTGGTTTACTATAGTGCCCCTATGAAGAAGCCAGCCATAGTGCCCCTAGGCAAGAGCTGGTTTACTATAGTGCCCCTATGAAGAAGCCAGCCATAGGGCCCCTAGGCAAGAGCTGGTTTACTATAGTGCCCCTATGAAGAAGCCAGCCATAGTGCCCCTAGGCAAGAGCTGGTTTACTATAGTGCCCCTATGAAGAAGCCAGCCATAGTGCCCCTAGGCAAGAGATGGTTTACTATAGTGCCCCTATGAAGAAGCCAGCCATAGGGCCTCTAGGCAAGAGCTGGCTTACTATAGTGCTCCTATGAAGAAGCCAGCCATAGTGCCCCTAGGCAAGAGCTGGTTTACTATAGTGCTCCAACGAAGAAGCCAGCCATAGTGCCCCTAGGCAAGAGCTGGTTTACTATAGTGCCCCTATGAAGAAGCCAGCCATAGGGCCCCTAGGCAAGAGATGGTTTACAATAGTGCTCCTATGAAGAAGCCAGCCATAGGGCCCCTAGGCAAGAGCTGGTTTCCTACAGTGCCCATGTGAAGAAGCCAGCCATAGGGCCCCTAGGCAAGAGATGGTTTACTATAGTGCCCCTATAAAAGATCTGGTCTACTGTGATGCCCCTATAATAGAGCCAGTCACTTTGCCCCTGTAAAAAAGCTGATCTACTACAGTGCCCCTATAATAGAGCCAGTCACCATACACCTATAGAAGAGCTGGTTTACTATAGTGCCCCTCTGATGAAACCGACCATAATCCCCCCATGCAAGAACTGGTCTACTATAATGGTCCCCTATGATAGAGCCAGTCAGCCTAGCCTTATAGAAAAGCTGATCTACTATAGTGCCCCTATGAAGAGCCAGTCACCATACCCCTATAGAAGAGCTGATATACTATAGTGCCCCATAATAGAGCTGGTCACTATCCCAAAATAAAAGAGCTGATCTACTATAGTGCCCCTATGATGAAGCCAACCACACTTCCCCCATGCAAGAGATGGTCTACTATAGTTCCCCTTTCATAGAGCCAGTCACCATATCCCTATAGAAGAGCTGATTTACTATAGCGCCCCTATGATGAAGCCCACCATAGTGTCCCCAGGCAATATCTGGTCTACTACAGTGCCCCTATAATGAAGCCGACCATAATTCTGGTCTACTATAGTGCCCCTATGATAGAACCAATCACCATACCTCTATAGAAGGACTGATCTACTATAGTGCCCCTATGATAGAACCAATCACCATACCTCTATAGAAGGGCTGATATACTATAGTGCCCCATAATAGAGCTGGTCACTATGCCCTTATAAAAGAGCTGATCTACTATGGTGCCCCTATTAAGAAGCCAACCATAGTGCCCCTATGATAGAACCAATCACCATACCCCTATAGAAGAACTGGTGTACTATACTGGTTCCCTATGATAGAGCCAGTCACCATACCCCTATAGAAGAGCTGATCTACTATAGTGACCCTATAAAACAGACAAAAGCAACACCCCAACTGCTCATAAGGCTAGGCCTATATACTGTCCGGCCTCTTTTCATGTCTAGATCACTCTCCAAAATTACAGTACATAACAGAAAAGCACCAGAACAAGAGTCTGTGATCATCACATATCAAGATCTTTATTAATCCAAAAGTATTAAAAACATTAAAAGTTTATGAGGTACACAAAAAAATCACCAAAATGGTAAAACAGGTGACCCATATATCCAAGTTAACACTACTACAAACCGATGAAATTTTAGGTATGTATTAACAAAAGCAATAGAGTATATCACTTAGTGCATCTACAACTATCACCGCTTATAAGTGTCACCAAAGCCATATATCTAAATGTCAATAGACACCTAAGATACGGGATAAGAAAAAGTATCAGAGAAGATATACACAAAATCTATTAAGGCAATACTACTGGTCTACTATAGTGCCTCTATGATAGAGCCAGG
This sequence comes from Phyllomedusa bahiana, assembly GCA_025379985.1. Classification (NCBI taxonomy): domain Eukaryota; kingdom Metazoa; phylum Chordata; class Amphibia; order Anura; family Hylidae; genus Phyllomedusa; species Phyllomedusa bahiana. The sequence goes on from JAODAL010022566.1 coordinate 9,969, forward strand.
TACAATGCTCCTATAAAAGAGCTGGTCTACTATAGTGCCCCTATAATAGAGCCAGTCACCATGCCCCTATGAAAGATCTGGTCTACTATAGTGCCTCTATGATAGAGCCAGGTACAATGCTCCTATAAAAGAGCTGGTCTACTATAGTGCCCCTATGTAGAGCAGTCACAATGCCCTATGTAGAGTGTTCTACTGTGTGCCACCTAAAGAGCCAGTCCACCATGCCCCTATGAAAGATCTGGTCTACTATAGTCACCTATGATAGAGCCAGCCACAATGCCCCTATGATAGAGCTGTTCTACTTTAGTGCCACCATAAAAGAGCCAGTCACCATGCCCCTATGAAAGATCTGGTCTACTATAGTCCCCTATGATAGAGCCAGCCACAATGCCCCTATGATAGAGCTGTTCTACTGTAGTGCCACCATAAAAGAGCCAGTCACCATGCCCTATGAAAGATCTGGTCTACTATAGTCCCCTATGATAGAGCCAGCCACAATGCCCCTATGATAGAGCTGTTCTATTGTAGTGCCCCCATAAAAGAGCCAGTCTACTATAGTTCCCCTATGATAGAGCCAGTCACAATGCCCCTATACCAGCACCTATTACCTTTTTCCTGTTACCCAGACCCAGCGGCACTTTAATAAAGGCGTCGGAGCCCTTTAAAGCCGAGTCGCTCTGTGTAACCCAATCATTTTATTGCGTAAGATGCCGATAAGGAATATTAGGAATTGAAGACACTCAGCAGCCGGGATGATACCGCGGAGTTAAATTCAAGCTTACTCAGCTTTGTCCTGTAATACAATGCAAAAATCAATGCCCTTTCCCTCCTCGGCCCCACCGCCAAGGACACTGGGGGGGTCTATAACAAAATCCAGCACAGTGCAAAACCCCCCAGTAGATCCAAATGACCGCGCTCTCCTCCTGTGTAAAGTTATGATACAGTCTACTATTTAGTAGCTTCATCTGTTTCTGGAAAAGCTGGGTGGAAACCATTGTAGGCAATAGGGGCTGACACGCGACTGTCTCACACCCCTGAAAGGCAAAGCTTATCAATTATGTAGTGATTTGGGGAGAGGGTGTATCGCTGCACATCATGACAAGTAGGGGACAGACACAGCGTGCAGATTCTGCTTCCAATCGTCTGCTTGCTTATAATCACTGCTGTGTGCCCCATAACAGAGCCAGGTATAGTGGTCTAATAAGAGAAGCAACCACAGAGCCCACCTAATACATACAGCCGCAGTGGCCCCATAGCAGAGCCAATAATAGTGAGCCTATATAATAGTTACAGCCATAGTGCCCCTACTACAGAGCCAATAATAGTGAGCCTATACAAGCAGCTGCTATAGAGCTTATATAACATAGACAGCCACGATGTCCCCATAATAGAGCCAATAATAGTGAGCCTATACAAGCAGCTGCTATAGAGCTTATATAACATAGACAGCCACGGTGCCCCCACAACAGAGCCAATAATAGTGAGGGCCCTTTTTAAAAAGCATGCCTATAGAGCTTTATATAACATAGACAGCCGTGCGCCATAATAGAGCCAATTATTTTAAAATAGACAGCCCAAATGCCTACTACAGAGCCAATAATAGTGAGCCTATACAAGCAGCTGCTATAGAGCCTATATAATAGTTACAGCCACAGTGCCCCCACAACAGAGCCAATAATAGTGAGCCTATACAAGCAGCTGCTATAGAGCCTATATAATAGTTACAGCCATAGTGCCCCTACTACAGAGCCAATAATAGTGAGCCTATACAGCAACTGTATAGAGCTATTAAATTACAGCATTGTGCCCCCACTACAGAGCCAATAATAGTGAGCCTATACAAGCAGCTGCTTTTAGAGCTTATTTTAACATTGACAGCCACAGTGCCCCAAAAAGAGCAAAAATAGGGGCCAAGCAGCTACAGATCTTATATAACATAGACAGCCATGATGTCCCCATAATAGAGCCAATAATAGTGAGCCTATACAAGCAGCTGCTATAGAGCTTATATAACATAGACAGCCACAGTGCCCCCACAACAGAGCCAATAATAGTGAGCCTATACAAGCAGCTGCTATAGAGCTTATATAACATAGACAGCCATGATGTCCCCATAATAGAGCCAATAATAGTGAGCCTATATAATAGTTACAGCCATAGTGCCCCTACTACAGAGCCAATAATAGTGAGCCTATACAAGCAGCTGCTATAGAGCTTATATAACATAGACAGCCGCAGTGGCCCCATAATAGAGCCAATAATAGTGAGCCTATACAAGCAGCTGCTATAGAGCTTATATAACATAGACAGCCACAATGTCCCCATAATAGAGCCAATAATAGTGAGCCTATACAAGCAGCTGCTATAGAGCTTTATAATAGACAGCCCGTGCCCCAAAGAGCAATAATAGTGAGCCTATACAAGCAGCTGTATAGAGCTATATAATAGACAGCCACGTGCCCCCAAAAGAGCCAATAATTAGTGAGCTATAACCAAGAAGCGTTAGAGCTTTTATAACATAGCGCCAGGGCCCATAATTGACCAAAAATAGTGACCTTTAAAATTTAATTTTAAAAAGACCCAAATGCCCCATAATGACCAATAAAAGTGAGCCCATACAAGCAGGGCTATAGACTTATATAACAAGAAGCCCTGCCCATAATAGAGCAATAATAGTGACCTATACAAGCGCTGCATAGAGCAATATAAATAGACAGCCCCATGTCCCCATAATAGAGCCAAAAATGTGGCCTTTAAAAAAGCAGTGCTATAGGTTATATAATGAAGCCCATGCCCATAAAGGCCAATAATAGTAGGGGTATAAAGCAGCTTATAAGGTTTTTATAACTAGACAGCCAGTGCCATAATAGAGCCAATAATGTGGCTATACAAAACGCTGCTATAGGCTTATTTAACATAGAAGCCCTGTCCCCCCAATAGAGCCAATAAAAGTGGCCTATAAAGCGTGCTATAGGCCTATATAAATGACAGCCAATGTCCCCTTAAAAAGACCAAAAAATTGTGGCCCTTTTCGCAGCTGCTTAGAGCTTTATAACATAGAAGCCAGGTGCCCCCCCAAAAGAGCCAAATTTTAGTGAGCCTATACAAGGCTCTATGAGCTTTTTTTAAAAAAGACAGCCCATGGCCCCTAATAAAACCAAAAATAGTGAACCTATACAAGCAGTGCTATAGAGCTTATAAACTTGACGCCCAAAAGTCCCATAATAGAGCCAAAAATATGGCCTTAAAGCAGCTGCTATAGAGTTATTTAACATAGCAGCCCAATGCCCCCAATGAGCCCTAATGTGAGCCTATACAAGCGCTGCTATAGAGCTTTTTATAACATAGAAGCCGTGCCCCCAAAAGAGCCAATAATAGGGAAAAAAGCAGGTAAGAGCCTATATAACTAGACAGGAGTGCCCCAAAAGAGCAATAAAAGTGACCTTTAAAAAGACTGTTGAGCTTATTAAAAATGAAGCCCCAGTCCCCCAAAGAGCCAATAATAGGAGCCCTTCAAGAGTGCTTAGGTTATATAACTTTGGACCCGCCGATGGGCCCCCTAATAGAGCAATAATGTGAACCCATACAAGAGCTGTATAGATTATTAAAATAGACGCCCCGTGCCCCCAAGAGCCAAAAAATAGCCCAAAAGCAGGCTAAGGCTTTTTAAAAATTACAGCCGTGCCCCCACAACAGAGCCCAAAAATAAATGAAAACCCTTTCAAGAAGCTGGTATAGGCTTATAAAAATAGACACCCCGGTGTCCCCATAATAGAGCCAATAATAGTGAGTCTATTCAAGAAGCAGCTATTGAGCTTATATGACATTGACAGCCACAGTGCCCCCATAGCAGAGCCAATAAGAGTAGCAACTATAGAGCCAATATAACATTGACAGCCGCAGCGCCCCCATAACAGAGCAAATAATGTTTACCCTATTCAAAAAGCAGTTAAGAACTATTTTAACACGCAGTTGCAGTGCCCTCATAACAGAGCCAAAAATAGTGAGCCTATTAAAGAAGCAACTATAACGCCTATATAACATTGACAGCCCCAGTAACCCCATAACAGAACCAATAACAGTAAGCCAATAAGGGAAGCAACCAAGGGGCCTATAAAACACAGACAGTCACATTGCCCCATAAAAAAAAACCAATAATAAATTTAGCCCATACAAGAACAACTATTGAGCCCTTTTTATACATTGAAAAACCGCCCGTGTCCCACAATAGAAACCGCTAGAAAAAGAAAAAATAAGCCCATAAAATAATTTAACCAAAAGTGCCTCTGAAACCCCCTTTCTGTTCAGTGCCCACATAACAGAACTAAATATAATGCCTTATATCAGTGCTTGTCACAGTCACCCCATAACAGGTACAATCACAGTGCCCTATATCAGTGCTTGTCACAGTTACCCCATAACAGATCCAATCACAGTGCCCTGTATCAGTGCTTGTCACAGTCTCCCCCTAACAGTACAATCCATTGCCCTATATCATTTTCTTTTCAAAAGTCTCCCCCTAACGATCCTATCACAGTGCCCCTATTTAGTGTTGGCACAGGGCTCCCATAACAGGTACAATCAAAATGCCCTTTTATCAGTGGGTTGCCACAGTCTCCCCCTAACAGATCCAATCACAGTTGGGCCCCCTATCAGTGCTTTTCACAGTCTCCCCCTAAACCCTGGGTTTTAACACAGTGGGGTTTTATCAGTGCTTGTCCAGTCACCCCCTAACAAAATTCCCAAACACAGTGCCCTATATCAGGCTTGTCACAGTCTCCCCTTTAAAAGGTACAATCACATGCCTGTATCAGTGTTGTCCCCAGTTCCCCCTAACAGGGTACAAACCAGTGCCCTCCCATCCCGTGCTTGTCAAGTCTCCCCCCAACAAAGGGAAAATCCCGTGCCCTTATAGTGCTTGTCACAGTCTCCCCCTTAACAGATCCTATAACAGTGCCCTATATCAGTGCTTGTCACAGTCCCCCCCATAAAAAGATCCTATAACAAGGGCCCTATTCAGGCTTGTTTTCCCCCCCCCCCCCCCCCCCCAAGGGGGGGCCCCCCCCCCCCCCCCCCCCCCCCCCCCCTAACAGGGTCCAATCACAGGACCCCAAAACAGGCTTGTCCAGTTTCCCCATAACAGGTCCCAAACACAGTGCCCTCTATCAGTGCCCTTTTCACCCTTTTCCCCCCTAACAAAGGGACAATCACAGTGTTTTCCCATATCAGTGCCCTTTTCCAAATCTCCCCATAACAGATCCAATCACATGCCCCGTATCAAATGCTTGTCCGTCTCCCCATAACAGCTACAATCCCAGTGACCTATATCAGGCTTTAAAAGTCTCCCCCTAACGGTACAATCACATGCCCCGTTTTCAGTGCCCTTTTCACCGTCCCCCCCCATAAAAGATCCAATCACATGCCCCGTATCAGTGCTTTTCACAGGTCACCCCTAACAGGTACAATCACAGTGCCCTATATCAGTGCTTGTCACAGTCTCCCCATAAAAAGGTTTCAAACACAGTGCCCTGTATCAGTGCCCTTTTCACAGTTTTCCCCCCTAACAGATCCAAATTTACAAGGGCCCCGTATCATGCTTGTCACCGTTCCCCATAAAAGGTACCCAAACACAGTGCCCCCTTTTCAGTGCTTGTCCCCAGTCTCCCCTTTAAAGGTACAATCAAAAGTCCCTATATCAGTGTTGTCAAAAGTCCCCCCCATAACAGGTAAAAATCACAGTGCCCTGTATAGTGCTTGTCCCCAGTCTCCCCTTTAAAGGTACAATTTAAGTGCCCCCCATATCAGTGCTTGTCACAGTCCCCTCCCTAACAGGTACAATACAGGCCCTATATCAGGCTTGTCCCAGTTCCCCATAACAGGGAAAATCACAGTGCCCTATAAAGTGCTTGTCACAGCACCCCCCTTAAAAGGTACAATCACATGCCCTCTACAGTGCTTGTCACAGTTTTTTTTCTTTCCCTAACAGATCCAAACCCCAGTGCCCTGTATCATTTCTTTTTCACAGTCACCCCCCAACAGATTTTATCAAAAGTGCCCTCTATCAGTGCTTTTCACAGTTCCCCCCCATAAAAAGGTCAATCACAGTGCCCTGTATCAGTGCTTGTCACAGTCTCCCCATAACAGATCCAATCACAGTGCCCTGTATCAGTGCTTGTCACAGTCACCCCATAACAGATCCTATCACAGTGCCCTATATCAGTGCTTGTCACAGTCTCCCCATAACAAATCCAATCACAAATGCCCTATTTTCAATGCTTGTCACAGTTCCCCCTAACAGATCCAATCCATGCCCAAAATCAGGCTTGTCACAGTTCCCCATAACAGGGACAATCACATGCCCCCTATCAGTGCCTTTGTCACAGTCTCCCCAAACAGACCTATCACAGTGCCCTCTATCAGTGCTTTTCACGTTCCCCAAAAACAGGTACAATACGTGCCCTATAAACAGTGCTTGGGCACAGTCTCCCCATAACGGGTCCTTTACAGTGCCCTTTTATCAGTGTTGTCACAGTCTCCCCAAAAACAAGGGGACAATCACATTTCCTCTATCAGTGCTTGTCACAGTCAACCCCCTAAAAGGGGACAATCCCCATGCCCCCTTCAGTGCCTTTTCCAAATCTCCCCCCAAAAAGGTTTCAAATTTCCCCCCCCCTCCCTATAAAAGTGTTGTACAGTCCCCCATAACAGGTACAATTCCCCAGGGCCCTCTTTCAGTGCGTGTAAAAGTCCTTCCCCATAACGAAACCAATCACAGTGCCCTCCCATCATTTCTTGTCACAGGGCTCCCAATAACAGGTACAAACACAGTGCCCTCTTTTCAGTGCTTGGGCACAGTCTCCCCCCCCCCCCCTTAAAACAGATCCAATCACATTCCCTTAACATGGCTTGTCACAGTTCCCCCATTTTCAGGTCCCAAACACGTGCCCCATATCAGTGTTTTCACAGTCAAAAATGAAAACCAATTTACAGGCCCTATATCAGTTTCTGTCACAAATCTCCCCCTAACAGATACAATCACAGTGCCCTATATCAGTGCTGGTCACAGTCTCCCCATAACAGATCCAATCACAGTGCCCCCCATATCAGTGCGGTCCGTCCCCCCCATAACAGATCCAATACAGTTTTCCCTCTATATGGTGTCACAGTCTCCCCCTAACGATCCCAAAACAGGGGCCCTGTATCAGTGCTTGTCCCCGTTCCCCATAACAGATCCAATCACAGTGCCCTCTATCAGTGCGTGTCACAGTCTCCCCATAACAAAATTTCCCTTTACAGTGCCCTGGTTTTCAGTGTTGTCACAGTTTTCCCCATAACAGGGACAAACAGTGCCCTGTTCGGTTGTCACAGTCTCCCCTTTAAAAGGTAAATCAAGTGCCCCCTTTTGTGCTTGTCACAGTTTTCCCCAAAAACAGGGACAATCACGTGCCCTGTATCAGTGTTTTTCACAATTCCCCCTAACCCGGGCAATCACAGTGCCCAAAATATACAGTGCTTGTCCCCAGTTCCCCCTAACAGATCCAAAATACCCAAAACCCTGTATCAGTGCCCCTTTTCACAATCCCCCAAAACAGGGAACAATCCAGTGCCCAAAAAACAGTGGGGTTTTCACAGGCTTTCCCCCTCAGGGAAAATCACAGTGCCCCCCCTTCATGCTTTAAAAGGCCCCCCCATAACAGGGACAACACGTGCCCTCTTTTCAGGGCTTGCCCCCAGTTACCCCCTAACAATCCAATCACAGTGCCCCCTAAACAGTGCCGTCCGCCCCATAACAGATCCAATCACAGTGCCCTCTATCAGTGCTTGTCACAGTCTCCCCATAACAGATCCAATCACAGTGCCCTATATTCCCTGTTGTCCCCAGTTCCCCATAACGGTACAAAAAGTGCCCTGTATCCAAATGCTTGTCCCAGTTCCCCCCCCCCCCCCCCCAAAAACAGACCAATCACAGGGCCCCCATATCAGGCTTGCACAGTTCCCCTTTAAAAGGGTACCAACACAGTGCCCCTATCAGTGCTTTTTTTCACAGTCCCCCCCAAAAAACAGGGACAATCACATGCCCTTATCAGTGCTTTTTTACATCTCCCCATAAAAAATCCAACACAAAAGGGGCCTTTTTCAGTGCTTGTCACAGTTCCCCCCCATAAAAAGATCCCCAAACAAAGGGGTTGTATCTTTTTGTCACAGGGCTCCCCCTAAAAAGATACAAAACACGTGCCCTTTTCAGTGCTTGTCACAGTCTCCCCATAACAGATCCAATCACAGTGCCCTCTATCAGTGCTTGTCACAGTCTCCCCATAACAGGTACAATCACAGTGCCCTGTATCAGTGCTTGTCACAGTCTCCCCATAACAGGTACAATCACAGTGCCCTCTATCAGTGCTTGTCACAGTCTCCCCATAACAGATCCAATCACAGTGCCCTCTATCAGTGCTTGTCACAGTCTCCCCATAACAGGTACAATCACAGTGCCCTGTATCAGTGCTTTTCAAGTCTTCCCCCTAACCCAACCAATTTACAGTGCCCTCTATCAGTGCTTGTCACAGTCACCCCATAATAGGTACAATCACAGTGCCCTATATCAGTGCTTGTCACAGTCTCCCCATAACAGATCCAATCACAGTGCCCTCTATCAGTGCTTGTAAAAGTTCCCCAAAACAGGTACAATCACAGGCCCTGTATAGTGCTTGGCCAGTCCCCCAAACAGGTAAATAAAAGGGCCCCCTTTTCAGGCTTGAAAAATCCTCCATAAAGGTAAATTTTCAGTGCCTGTATCGTGTTGTCAAAGTCTCCCCTTTAAAAGTACAATTTTCCAGTGCCCTGTATCAATGTTGTCACAGTTCCCCCAAAAACAGGTACAATTTACAGTGCCCCGTATCAGTGCTTGTACCAGTCTCTCCATAACAGGTACCAAAACCCCAGTGCCCCCGTATCAGTGTTGTCACAGTTCCCCCTAACAGGTACAATCACAAATGCCCTCCCATCAGGTTGTCACAGTCCCCCCATAACAGGGACAAACACAGTGCCCCCTTTTAGTGCTTGTCACAGTCCCCCCCAAAAAAAAAAACAGGTACAATCACAGTGCCCTCTATCAGTGCTTGTCACAGTCTCCCCATAACAGGTACAATCACAGTGCCCTCTATCAGTGCTTGTCACAGTCTCCCCATAACAGGTACAATCACAGTGCCCTATATCAGTGCTTGTCACAGTCTCCCCATAAAAAGGAAAAATCACAGGCCCTGTAAACAGTGCTTGTCACAAAATCCCCATAACAGTACAATCACCCGGTTTCCCTCATCAGTGCTTGGGCAAAAGTCTCCCCATAACAGACCCAACACAGTGCCCTTTTCTTTCTTTTCAAAAGGCACCCCATAATAGGTACAATCACAGTGCCCTTTTATCAGTGCTTGTCACGTCTCCCATAACCCGGGACAATCCCCAGTGCCCCCTTTTCATTGGGTTTTTTCACGTCTCCCCATAAAGGTACAAACAAAAGTGCCCTCCATCAGTGCTTGTCACAGTCCCCCCAAAAAAAGGGGCCCTTCACAGTGCCCTCTATAGTGCTGCACAGTCTCCCCAAAAACAGGGAAAACCCCGGGGGCCCTGATCGGGGCCCTTCCAAAGTCTCCCCATAACAGGTACAATCACAGTGCCCTTTCAGTGCCCTTTTCACAGACTCCCCCTTTAAAAGGTAAAATCACATTTCCCGTTTTTGGCTTGTCACAGTCTCCCCATAACAGGTACAATCACAGTGCCCTATATCAGTGCTTGTCACAGTCTCCCCATAACAGACCCAATCACAGTGCCCTCTATCAGTGCTTGTCACAGGCACCCCATAATAGGTACAATCACAGTGCCCTGTAAAAATTTCTTGTCACATTTTCCCCCTAACAAGGGACAATCACCCGGGGCCCAAAATCAAATGCCCGTCACAGTCACCCCATAACAAAGGGCAATCACAGTGCCCTTATCAGTGCTTTTTCAAAAGTCTCCCCCTAACAGTTCCCCAAACACAGTCCCTTATAATGCCCTTTTCACAGTCCCCCCCATAACAGATCCTTATCACATTTCCCTTTTATCAGGCTTGTCACAGTTTCCCCCAAAAAGGTACAATCACAGTGCCCTCTATCAGTGCTTGTCACAGTCTCCCCATAAAAGGGAAAAATTTACAAATGGGCCCCCTATAGTGTTGTCACAGTCCCCCCCATTAAAAGGTACAATCACAGGCCCAAATCTGTGGTTGTCAAGTCTCCCCCCTAACAAGGGACAATCACAGTGCCCAAAAATCATGTTTCACAGTCAACCCCCTAAAAAGGTACAAAACACAGTGCCCCCTAAACAGGCCTTTTCCCCAGTCTCCCCCTAACAGGTAAATCCCCCTGCCCTTTTCAGTGCTTGTCCAGTCTTTCCAAAAACAGGTACAATCACAGTGCCCCCCTTTTCAGTGCTTGTCACAGTCACCCCCTAAAAAATCCAATCCCAGTGCCCTTTTTATCAGTGCTTGCACAGTCCCCCATAACAACAATCACAGGCCCCCCTTTTCAGTGCTTGTCACGTTTCCCTAAAAGGTACAATCACAGTGCCCTGTATCAGTGCTTGCCACAGTCACCCCTTAACAGGTACAATCACAGTGCCCTATATCTTTGTGGCTTTCCCCCCCAACCCCCCCCCCTCCCCCCCCCCATAAAAAGGTCCAATTTACATTTCCCTGTATCAGTGCTTGTCACAGTCTCCCCATAACAGATCCAATCACAGTGCCCTCTATCAGTGCTTGTCACAGTCTCCCCATAACAGATCCAATCACAGTGCCCTTAAAAACATGTTTTCACAGTCACCCCCAAAAAGGGGAAAAATCACAGTGCCCTATATCAATTTCCCTTTTCACAATCTTCCCCCCCCTTTAAAAGATCCCAAACACAGGGGCCCTCTATCAGTGCTTGTTACAGTCCCCCCAAAAAAAGATCCTATTTACCAGTGCCCTTTTATCAGTGCTTGTCACAGTCTCCCCATAACAGCTACAATCACAGTGCCCTGTATCAGTGGGTTTTCACAGTCTCCCCCCTAACAATCCCAATCACGTGCCCTGAAACGGGCTTGTCACAGTTCCCCATAACAGGACAATCACATGCCCTCTATCAGTCTTGCAAAAGCTCCCCATAACAGGGGACAATCACAGTGCCCCCCATATCCCGTGCTTTCACAAGCCCCCCCAAAAACCCGGTACAATCACAGTGCCCCGTATCGTGCTTGTCACAGTCTCCCATAACAGAACCAATCACGTGCCCTCTATCAGTGTTTTTCACAGTCTCCCCCTTAACCCGGTCCAATCCAGTGCCCCATAACATGCTTGTCCAGCTCCCCATAAAAGGGGACAATCCAATGCCCTCTATCAGTGCTTGTTTACAGCTCCCCAAAACAGATCCCAATCACGTGTCCTATTTTCATTTTTGGCAAGTCTCCCCAAAACAGATAATCACAGTGCCCTATAAAAAAAAAAACAGTGCTTTTTCACAGTCCCCCATAAATGGTACAATCCCCAGTGCCCTCCCATCGTGCTTTTCCCCAGTCTCCCCCTAACAGATCCAATCACTGTCCCATATCAGTGTTTTCCGTTTCCCCTTTAAAAGGTACAATCACATTTCCCTATTTTCAGTGCTTTTCCAGTCTCCCCATAACAGATCCAATCACAGTGCCCTATATCAGTGCTTGTCACAAGGGCTCCCCCATAACCCGATCCAATTACAGTGCCCCTATCATTTTTGTCACAGTCTCCCCTAACAGGGACAATCACCAAGGTGGGGGGGGGGGGGGGTGTCAGGGGGGGGGGGGGGGGGGGGGGGGGGGGTGGGGGGGGCAGGGGGGGGGGGGGGGGGGGGGGGGGGGGGGGGGGGGGGGGGGGGGGGGGGGGGGGGGGGGGGGGGGGGGGGGGGGGGGGGGGGGGGGGGGGGAAAAACAGTGCTTTTAAAAACCCCCCCATTAAAAAAGTTTCAATCCAGTGCCCCCATATCATGGCCTTTTCACAGGGCTCCCCATAACAGGTGCAATCACAGTGCCCTCTATCAGTGCTTGTCACAGTCTCACCATAACAGGTACAATCAAAAGTGCCCCTTTTCAGTGTTTTTCACAGTTCCCCATAACAGGAAAAATCACAGTGCCCCGTTCGTGCTTGTCACAGTCTCCCAAAAACAGGTAAATCACTGCCCTTATCAAGGGGCGGGGTTTAAAAGGGGGGGGGGCGGGTTTTTTGGGGGGGGTTTTTTTTGGGTTTTTGGGGGGGGGGGTTTTTTAAAAAATTTATTAAAGGTTAAATAAGGGTTGGTTTTTTATTTTTTTTTTGTAAAGTTTATAAAGGAAAATTTAATGGTTTTTTAGTAAAAATTGTAAAATTTTAAAAAGGTACAATACATGCCCCCCTATCATGCTTGTCACAGTCCTCCCCCTAAAGAAACCAATCACAGGCCCTTTTACCCGTGTTTTTCACAGTCTCCCCCTAACGGTACAAAACACAGTGTCCTATATCAGTGCTTGTCACAGTCTCCCCATAACAGGTACAATCACAGTGCCCTCTATCAGTGCTTGTCACAGTCTCCCCATAACAGGTACAATCACAGTGCCCTATATCAGTGCTTGTCACAGTCTCCCCATAACAGATCCAATTTACAGTTTCCCCTTCCCTTTTCATGCTTTTTCCCCAAATCTCCCCCAAAAAAGGTACAATCAAGTGCCCTTATCATTTCTTGTCACGTTCCCCATAACAGATCCAAACCAGTGCCCCGATCAGTGCTTGTCACTTCCCATAAAGGGAAAAATCACAGTGCCCCATATCAAAAGGCTTTTCACAGTACCCCCTAAAAGGTTCAATCACAGGGGGCCCCCCCCCCATCAGTGCTTGTCAAAAGTTTCCCCCCCAACGGTACAATCACATGCCCCCTATCAGTGTCTTGGGCCCCAGTCTCCCCCTAACAATACAAAACACCCGTGCCCCATATCAGGGGGGGGTTGGGGGGGGGGGGGGGGGGGTTGTCCCCCAGTTTTCCCCCCAAAAAAGGTACAAACAAGTGCCCTATATCAGTGTTTTCAAAGTCTCCCATTAACAGGTACAATCACAGTGCCCTATATCAGTGCTTGTCACAGTCTCCCCATAACAGGTACAATCACAGTGCCCTATATCAGTGCTTGTCACAGTCTCCCCATAACAGGTACAATCACAGTGCCCTCTATCAGTGCTTGTCACAGTCTCTCCCCCCCCTAACGATTTCCCAACCCCAGTGCCCTGTTTTCATGCTTGTCCACGTCTCCCCAAAAACAGGTACAATCAAAAGTGCCCTCTATCCCGGTTTCTTGTCACAGTTCCCCTAAAGGGCAAACACAGTGCCCTGTATCGTGCTTTTCACAGTCTCCCCATAACCCGGTACAATCCCGTGCCCCCTATCAGTGGGTTGGGCACAGTCTCCCCATTAAAAAGGTACAATCACAGTGCCCTATATCCAAAAACTTGTCACAGTTCCCCATAACAGATCCAATTTACAGTGTCCGATATCAGGCCCTTTTCACAGTCTCCCCATAACAGATCCTATCACAGTGCCCTATATCAGTGCTTGTCACAGTCTCCCCATAACAGATCCAATCACAGTGCCCTATATCAGTGCTTGTCACAGTCTCCCCCTTTAAAAGGTCAAACACAGTGGCCCCATATCAGTGCTTGTCACGTCTCCCCCTAACAGGTAAAAACACCGTTTCCCCCCCCATTTCAGGGGCCCTTTTTCACAGTCTCCCCAATAACAGGTACAATCACCGTGCCCCCCCTTTTCGTGCTTGTCACAGTTTTCCCCATAACAGGTACAATCCCCAGTGCCCTTTATCGTGCTTTTTCACGTCTCCCCCTAAAGGTACAACACAGTGCCCTATACCCTGCTTGGGGCACAGCTCCCCATAACAACCCCAAACACAGTGCCCTCAAACAGTGCGTCCAGTTCCCCTTAAAGGTACAATCACATGCCCTGTATCCTGCTTGTCCAGTCTCCCCCCATAACAGGTACAATCACAGTGCCCTCTATCAGTGCTTTTTCACAGTTCCCCTTTAACCCGGTACAATTTACAGTGCCCTCTATCAGTGTTTTTTTCACCGTTCCCCATAACAGATCCCAAACACAGTGTCCTATATATGCTTGTCACAAATCTCCCCATAAAACAATCCCCAAAAAACCAAAAAATGCCCTCTATCAGTGCTTGTCACAGTCTCCCCATAACAGGTACAATCACAGTGCCCTATATCAGTGCTTGTCACAGTCTCCCCATAACAGGTACAATCACAGTGCCCTATATCAGTGCTTGTCACAGTCTCCCCATAACAGGTACAATCACAGTGCCCTATATCAGTGCTTGTCAAAAGTTCCCCCCTAACAGATCCTTTCAAAAGTGGCCCCCCTATCAGGGGTTGTCACAGTTTTCCCCCCCCCTAACAGGTACAATACAGGCCTGGTATCAGTGCTTGTCACAGTTCCCCAAAAACAGTCCAATCACGGGGCCCTGTAATCGTCCCTTTTTCCAATTTCCCCCCAAAAACGACCCAAAATCCCATTTTGGCCCTCTATCTTGCTTGCACAGTTCCCCCAAAACAGACCCAATCACAGTGCCCTTTTTCCGTGCTTGTCAAAAGACCCCCCATAACGGGGTACAATCAAAGTGCCCTATATCGGGGCTTGTCCCCGTCTCCCCAAAAAACAGATAAATAAAAAGTCCCCCTATATCGTGCTTGTCAAAAAGTCCCCCATAACAGGTAAAAATCACGGGGCCCCTGTTCAGTGGGGCCCACAGTCCCCCCAAAAAAGGGAAGGAGGCCATATTGGTTGTATAGCTCCAACAGTCACGTCCCTCCATACCCCTCCCTTGCTACATTAAAAAACCGTGCCCTTACCCGTGTTTGGTCACAGTCTCCCATAACAGATCCAACCCACCTCCCCCTTGTTTGTGTAACCCCCAGAAGGGGAGATCCCCTGCTCTCCCAGATTTGGGGGGGGTCCCCTTTTTCCTAAACAGTAAGGGAAGGCGTAATCCGTCCCCCCTAAACCCCTGCTCTTATTTTTTTGGAATATGAATTTTTCTTTGTTTTTATTGAATAAAAAAGAACAGGAAAATTTTCCCATTTTTGGTCCTTGCCCCCGGTTTAAAGATCTGCCTCTTCTTCTGGTCATACACCCTGTGGGGCGCTGTGGGGCTTTTACCCTAAAAACCTTGTGTATCCATTTTGGGGGGGTTTCCCCCCCCCTGACAATGTGTTTAAAATTTTGTGGGAGCGCCCTCCGGGCAATGGGGGGGGGGGCCCCAACACGCCTCGGGTTTTCCCCTTGGGTTTCTGCCAGACCCGGGGTCACCCCCGGGTTTCCCAAAAAAAATTAGACGGGCAACCCCTTTACCCCCTCTGAAATTTCCTAGGGAGCTACAGAACACAAAGGGGGAAGTTACATAATTTTTTTTCAAGTCCTTATCTATATCTGTCTGCAGTTTAAATTGCCAGGGAGAAAAGGCCCGCTATGAAATAAAAATCTATGGTGAAAAAAACCCAACCCCTTAAAGAATATTTAAAGGATTAAATGAACCCGGGATTTTTGAGCGGGGATGTAAAAATTTCCGTATTTAAAGGGATGGTCCACCTCATCTGGAAAAAGTGTTTAGTTCTGGGGCCTTTTTCCAAATTTTAGAAAAGATGTTTAAAGGAGTTAGAGAAAGTGCAAAGAGAGAAAACCAAAAATTATAAGAGGAATGGATAATCTTAGTTAATTTACACCGCCATCTACTAGACGCCGCCTTAGGCACTACATTTCCAGTGCTTAGTGTTAAATAAGGCCCTGGGCAGGGGGATTCTCTCGATTACATCTCCACTGAGCTGTGCTGCTTTGATGGACTTTTTCAACCACCTCCCTTATTAAAGGAGTACTACTACCATAGGCTTTGATGGTATATCATAAGGATATGAAATGAAAGTCTGAAAGGTGCGGGTTCCAGAGAGGGGATACGTAGCTATCAGACTTTGATAGCACATCCTGTTGATTTGCTATCAAAGTGGTGGAACACCCCTTTAAGGAATAATTAAAGGATTAAAAGAGTCCTGGACTCGTAGGACATGGATGTAATATTACCTATATATAAAGATTTATTTCGGCTTCATCTGGAATATGCTGTTTAGTTCTTGGCTCCAGTTTATAGATATGATGTAATGTAGTTAGAGAAATTTCAATTACTAGCAACCAAACTTATAAGGGGAACTAAATAATATTCATACTTATGTAGCCAAATAAAGCATCTGGATCCAGTCTGATGGCAACTTTGGGATCAGGAATGAAATCTTCCTTAGAGTAGATTGGTTCTCGCGTTATGGTGTCCAAAACTCCCTATCTCCCTCCCTTCATCCATATTTTTCCCCAACTTTGGTTTATCGTGATGGACATGTCTTTTTTCAACTGTACTAACTATATAAGGATATGCCACAAACATCTGATGTAGGTTCCACCTCTAGGGCTCGAACCTATGTCACATATAAGGGTCTGTAACTCCAGTAGAAGTGAACAGGGGAGACCTCATCAGGTTGGAAGGAGGTTTTCGGACTAGCATCAATTATCCACACGTGGCATATCCTGTATATATATGCCATAAATGATGAGAATATCCCCGGTGGCAGCCAACATATTTTTCTTACAGTAGATATCTTACTGACACATGGGCCACAATTTCTCTGAACCCCTCATGGCACCAAATATAATTAATGACAATCTCCCTCCATCATAAAATCCTTCTAAGCTTTATTTAGTACGTTATCAAAAAATATTTCTCATTTGAAAAAAAAATTTCCGCTCAAGGACTTGATTCTTTACAAGATCAAATTTCCAACCGTTTCCTCACCATGCTGTTTCACAGAGTCACATGCAGCTTCAGACCCACACTTCCTGGTCAGGCTGTGGGGGGTTCTTTGGTGACTAGTATTTTTAGCTCCTCTATAACTAGCTAAGCGTTACAGTGCAGATTTAAAGGGAACCTGTCAAATAGGCTATGCTCCCCTTGATGAGGACAGCACAAGCCAGTGTCAGACCTGCTGTTCCCAGCGCTGTGTCCCTTATTCTGTAAGATGTTGGAGTTTTAGAGCATTTAATGCTTAAATCTTATTCATGAGCAGGTGTTAGCCCCGCCCACCAAAGGTTAACCCAGCCCACCTGACAGTTATTCACATGTTTCTACCTATTCAAAGTAATAGGTTTATCAGTTGAGGTGGGCGGGGCTAGCCTCAGGTGGGAGGGGTTTGAAAAAAACGGACTCTTTGATTGACTCTTCTGGCTAAAAACTAGAGCATCTTTACGCCCAGATATTTATTTTATTATTAGCTCTTCGGGGCTATTTATTTGTGTTTTTGGTTATGTATGTTTAACAGAAAACCTAATAAAATTTCTTGATATAATAAAAAAAAAAACTAGAGCATCTTACAGAATAAGGGGCACAGCGCTGGGAACAGCAGGTCTGACACTGGCTTGTTCTGTCCTCAGCAAGGGGGGCCAAAACTATGTGACAGGTTCCCTTTAATCTGTAGTACTACAAAGCTACAGAGCTCCAAGGAGTGAAATCAAAGGTAAACAAGCTAATCTTGTTAGAGATAAAGACTCTGCTCCATTGTGACGTCACTCCCTGCTCTCTGGCTAATCAGGAATGGAAATATGAACGGTAACCTAGGGACACTTGTGTGAACTCACAGCAGATAAATCTCTCTTATCTTCTGACCAGGGCAATATCAAAAGAGTAATGTATTCAGTAATAGTCTTCATTTCTCTGTCCCTACATGTTGAAAGCCAATCACTGTAGTGAGACAACCCCTTTAATAAACTAGTCAGATTCTCAGCCCCTGAAAAGGTTTTATTTTGAGAAAACCATCCATAAAAGGCCACGCTCGGCCACACTTTCCCCGTTCAGGAGGAGGAAGTCTTCAGTCCTCACTGATTTGTTTTGTCAAGGATGAAGAGGTCAACTGAGGTGTCCCGGAAAGGAATCATTTATATAGGGGCAAAATATTTCAGGATGTTTTTGTATATAGGTGTGAGGAGCTGAGAGCTGAGGTGGAGGAATTTAAATCTAATAGGAGAAGGTGTCGTCTTGGGAATCAATCTCAGGTTCTTCATGTGTTTAGTTCTCTGTTTTCCATGAGATTAATAAGAATGCTTCAAATTTAGAAAGAGGGAGCAAATGTGGTCACGGTTGCTAATTTAGGAGGCCTTGGCTGACAGTGCCTAGCTATAAATAGACGGGAAAGTCTTGGAACCACTACAACCCATTACTTGTTCCACACTTGTGGAGTACTGGTAAGGGAGTACGAAGTAGAAATAAAGACAAAGATAGCTAAAAGATGTCCTAGTTGAGACAATGCTTGCCTCATGGATGTGACTGAGAAGGTGGACTCTTTGGTGGACCCTGCCTGGCCAAGTATTCATGACATGATTGCCGTTCATTAGATCTACCAAAGATTCTTTTGGTCTCGTTGAGACAAATCCTTTCCTTTTTACCAAAATCTGATTACTATGGCAGTAGGTGAGATGAGTATTGTTGGCCATACCTATAGGTACATCAGAGGAACCGGCTGATTTTGGTGGCACCGGCCAACTGTTTACTGTTTTAGTTGTCTTCTGAAAAAGAGTACTAAGTAGAAATAAATACATAGATAGCTAAAAGATGTCCTAGTGGAGACAATGCTTGCCACATGGATGTGACTGAGAAGGTGGACTCTTTGGTGGACCCTGCCTGGCCAAGTATTAATGACATGGTTGCCCGTTCATTAGATCTACCAAAGATTCTTTTGGTCTCGTTGAGACAAACCCTTTCCTTTTTACCAAAATCTGATTACTATGGCAGTAGGTGAGATGAGTATTGTTGGCCATGCCTATAGATACGTCAGTGGAACCGGCTGATTTTGGAGACACCGGCCAACAGTCTACTGTTATTGTTGTCTTCTGAAAGAGAACGTTTTGGTAAGGTTTATGAAAAAGTATAGGTACTGGCTATATTCTGGACTTTTTAATAGAAACCAAATGGCACAGACTTTATAGCAAACAAATTCTAAAGTTCTTGGAGTTCCAGTTTTTCATGGATGATAGACTGCTGAGGAGGGCCCTCAATAAACTAAGGAGGAACAGTATGGCATTGTTGGATTGTGGTGGTTAACAATCACAATGTAAGTCTCCAGAGTTGACAACCACAGGAGAAGGTGCAGGTATTGGAGGGGCCTAAAAATGGCAAAGGGAAACAAATAGCCACTGAGGTGAAGGAGTCTCTAAAAAGGTTAACAGACTGGGCTCTTGGCAATAGTCATAAAAGTGAAGAGACATGCTAATGGCCTTTGTGTATTGAGAAGTAGACCTGGACTTGGGCATCATTGTGCTGGCTTGCTTCTCTGTAGAAAGCCAGGGAGACCGGAGGCTGAGAGATGTGGCAAGTGGCCTATTTACAGGCAATGTCAGACTGTGGTGCCTGGGTCCCACTAATAAAATAGATTTTTAAGTGGAGTTGAGTCTTTGGCCCCACCTGTGGTGTGGAGCCTTTAGGCCTACCAGTGGAGTTGAGATTTTGAGCCCACAAGTGGAATTTAGTCTTTGGGCCCACAAGTGGAGTTGAGTCTTTTGGCCCACTAATGGAGTTGAGTCTGTGGGCCAACCAGTGAAGGTGAGCCTTTGGGCCTACTGGTGGAGTTGAGCCTTTGGGCCCAGCGGTGGAGTTGAGCCTTTGGGCCCACCGGAGGAGTTGAGCCTTTGGGCCCACCGGCGGAGTTGAGCCTTTGGGCCCACCGGCGGAGTTGAGCCTTTGGGCCCACCGGCGGAGTTGAGCCTTTGGGCCCACCGATGGAGTTGAGCCTTTGGGCCCACCGATGGAGTGAGCCTTTGGGCCCAGCGTGAGTTGAGCCTTTGGCCCAGCGGTGGAGTTTGACCCTTTTGGGCCCAGCGGGGGAGTTGAGCCTTTTGGCCCACTTCTGGAGTTGAGCCTTTGGGCCAACCTGTGTAGTTGAGCCTTTGGGCCCACCGGTGGAGTTGAGCCTTTGGGCCCAGCGGTGGAGTTGAGCCTTTGGGCCCAGCGGTGGAGTTGAGCCTTTGGGCCCAGCGGTGGAGTTGAGCCTTTGGGCCCAGCGGTGGAGTTGAGCCTTTGGCCCACGGTGGAGTTGACCTTTGGGCCCCAGCGTGGAGTTAAACCCTTTTTGGGCCCAGCGGTGGAGTTGAGCCTTTGGGCCCAGCGGTGGAGTTGAGCCTTTGGGCCCAGCGGTGGAGTTGAGCCTTTGGGCCCACTGGTGGAGTTGAGCCTTTGGGCCCACTGGTGGAGTTGAGCCTTTGGGCCAACCGGTGGAGTTGAGCCTGTGGGCCAGACAGTGGGGGTGAACCTTTGGGTCCACCAGCGAAGTTGAGGCTTTGTGTCCACCAGCGGAGTTGAGGCTTTGGGCCCACTAGTGGAGTTGAGCCTTTGGGCCCACCAGTGGAGTTGTGTCTGTGGGCCAACCTGTGATGTTGAGCGTTTGGGTCCACCAGCTGTGTTGAGCGCCTTTGGGCCCACCGGTGGAGTTGAGACTTTGGGCCCACCGGTGGAATTGAAGATTTTTGGGCCCACCGGGGGAAAATTGAGCCCTATGGGCCCACCGGTGGAATTGAGACTTAGGGCCCACCGGTGGAATTGAGACTTTTGGCCCACCGGTGGACTTGAGACTTTGGGCCCACCGGTGGAATTGAGCCTTAGGGCCAAAACGAGGAGTTGAGCCTTTGGGCCCACCCGTGGAGTTGAGCCTTTGGGCCCTCCCGTGGAGTTGAGCCTTTGGGCCCACCCGTGGTGTTGAGTCTTTGGGCCCACAAGTAGAGTGTAGTCTTTGGGGCCCACCGGTGGAGTTGAGTCTTCGGGCCCACTAGTGGAGTTGTGTCTTTTGGCCCACCATGAAGCTGAGTCTTGGGGCCACCTTAGAGCTACTGCACATACATTACTCTTACAATCTGCTTCTTCTGCCTCTCTTTCTCCCTTAAAAGTAGCCCCAGGCCTGCCATGCCCAAGTGCCCACCATGACTAGGGATCCACTGGAGGTTTCTCCTGCTTGTGTGCAGGTGATTAGGAGTGTCCCTTGTTCAGTGAGGGCAATTCATTTCTGGAAAAGTGCTAGTGGCACTTTGACAAGTGTACCATGGACGTCATTGAGCAGACAGTAAACTAATAAAGTGACCTCTACTATTCTGGCTGGGACTGGAAGTGGCTGGGCAGGCTTGGTGTATTCTTAGCCTGCGAGTAGCTAGCTCTGGATAGTCTTCTCAGGCTGTGGTAGTGAAGTCAACCTGGTATTGGTAAGAGCTGTGGAGTACCTGAACCTGGAGAAGGCTGTAATTAGGTCCAATTTGGTGGTTTGATCCTGGTGGGCTAGAAGGGGCCTGGGTTGTAGGCAGGGCTGTATAGTCGGCAAGCCAAAGTCCCGACTCCGACTCCTCAATTTCCCAAACCTCCGACTCCTGACTCCGACTCCTGACTCCCTCATACACGGCGCATGTTTAAGTGATAACTTTACTGTAGTAAAATGGTCCCATCAGGCTGTTTATCACCTTATGATACAATAATCAAGCTATTTAGATAGAACAGACACTGACAAGCAAAAGGGTAAAAAAGTTTTGATCTTTTGTAACACTTGTGGTAATTGAAGAAAAGCTGTATTTGTATCCCAGTCCAGTCTGCACCAATATTTGGAATGTGTAGAAGAGACCTGGATCAGATTTTGGTCAAGATATGTTTGAATCTGATCCAGAGCCCAGAAGGATTCAGGCAGAGCTGAAAACCAAAAGGTGGATTTCCCAAATACTAACAAAATAATAAAAATTACCATTTTGATTTTTAGGAGCAAAACAGTAACAATGCAGTTACAGGAAATAATCTGCAGAACTAAGCAGATGCTAAATACGTGCAAGTCACATTTATGTATAAGATGTAAGAGGACTATATATAAAATTACAGTAGCCTCATGTGCAAAGCTGTAGTGGATGGAGAGATATGGAGCCTGAAAGTCACAAATTCAAAACATTGTTACCATTTTGCTTGTCACTGTAAAATATATTTATTGGATATGACTTTAGACACCAAAAAATTGTAATATGCAAAACACCGCAGGAACAATTGTGGAGTCTCTGAATTGTTCTGAGAAATAGTATTGCCTCCATCAGATCCTGCATACATGACCTCACATCTGATCTCATTATTTCCAGGCTAGAGAACGGCCTCTCTACACTAACTTGGGTTGGGCGCAAAGCGGTGACCACAGGGGCAACATCTCTAACAATGTCAGGGTATAGAGGAATTGCCTCAGCCACAGTCAGTTTTGATGAATGGTTCATCTACTTCTTTGAAAGCAGGTGAAAAATTTTGCTGAAATCTGTTTGCCCTGGGAGCGGAAACTTTTCCCCTGGGCAGCGCTTTGCCTGCTCCATGTCATCAATTACACTCCTCATGTGATAAGGCTGGAAGATATGGGAGCAGCAGCATGGCCAGACCCAATTCCTCTTGCTCTTTGCATCGAACTAACTGGACCAACTTATTATATATTTTGGGAGTCGGAGTCGCTCCATTTTATGACGACTCCGACTCCTGCAAAATAGGCTCCGACTCCGACTCTGACTCCACAGCCCTGGTTGTAGGCCCTGTTGGGAGAGTGCTAGAGTTAGTGAACTGGGCCTGGTAAACAATGAAGTGGTTGATAAATAGGGTTCCTTTGTCGTAAGGTTGGAGTATACCAAGCTATACCTTCCCTGAAATGTCTAAGGTAAGTACCTCTTTGTTAGTATGTCACCACTAAGCTTTTGTGCCTGAATTGAGATCTCGAAACCACCAAGGTTGCTGTGCCTCTGTGAAGAACTTCAGCCAACTTGTCTGTTGGGATCACGCTGACCTGCACTCAATATGTGAGGGTAAGACCAAACCCCAGGCTACAAGTAGACTATCTTTAGTAAATGATTACTGGTAATGACGGCTGAGAACTTTGGAATCGCTCCTGGGATCTGTTATGATTTGGACCTTGGACGAGACTTCCAATGGGCATTTGCCATATCGCTATCACCTGTGTGGTTATGGACCCGCGTATCTCAAGGTTTATGGGTCTATGACATATCTGCTATTAGACATTAATACTGAGCTCTATGACTACCACCTCCAAACGCGCAGGTGCAGGGTGCTGACGTATTGGCGTAGTTGACATTAGCTAAAAGACGGCTCTGAAGGTTATACAGTGGGGCTGAGGTGTCTTTTGTGCTTAGGTCTGCAGTAAGCTTTTTCTATCAACCACCTCCCCTGTTCCCCATATTCTCTGATAGGATTTAAAGGGGTTGTCTCACTACAAGGATTGCTGCTTTTTACGTTAAAGATCTTGCAAAAACAAGTCACTTTGTAATATATGTCCATTACAGTGTCCTACCTATTCCTAGGTCTTCCTTCTTGTATGGGCTGCCTCAGCTCCTCAGGTCACTATAGCTACAGCTATGAGTAAGGGCTTGATACATACGCCCGAAACGCGTTAGCGTTGTTTTTTTACCCGTGTTGTCATCTGGGCATCTTTGTGCTTATTTTGCTGTACACTGCCTGTGTCAGAATGCTTTTATTTTATTTCTGATTTTTTCAATAAATGTATGCTGATTTTATCCTTATTGGATGGTGCTGGACCCACTACTTTTCCTTGCAAGTACATTGCCGCCACTTGGACGGACATCCGTGCACCTACCACTCTAGCAGGAGCTGGCTACACCACACTGCAAATTGCGCTATAGCTACAGACCTGTTCTCTCTCTCCTGATAGGCTGCCAGCGCTGGTTGCTATAGCTACAGACCTGTTCAATCTCTCCTGATAGGCTGCCAGCACTGGTTGCTATAGCTACAGACCTGTTCAATCTCTCCTGATAGGCTGCCAGCACTGGTTGCTATAGCTGCAGACCTGTTTGATCCCTTCTGATAGGCTGTCAGAACTGGTTACTATAGCTACAGACCTGGCTTCTACTGCAGCCTAGTGGAGGCCAGTAAAAACCCCCTGAATTCAGAAAAGAAAACAGGACGAATCAATGTAGTGAGACAACCCCTTTAAGATCTGTTGTCTGTTAATGGAGTTTGACCATTTATCCGGTATCCATAGAATAGTAGGTGATAAATGTCTGCTGGAGGCCCCTCTGCTGGTCACTTGGTGTTGGGGGCCCATATCATTTTGCTACTGGGCCCTGTGGATTCTGGTGACGCCCCTTCCTTGCACATCTAGCACCCTTAGGCAAATGCCCAATAGTACCCGATTTTTAGATCCCATTTCTAAGTGGCTGTGCCTCCTCATCTGATGTAGGCGGTAGACTTCAGGAGCACCTCTAGTCCATACTTTTCCATTTTTGAGAAGAAAGGGGAGATCTCTCCTTAGGGAGAGTGCCTATATAGGCGCGTGGAGATTCGAAATTGCCTTTTTGCTCTCTACGAAGCATCTGCATATCACAAGGCATTATGGGAAAAGAACCTGAGAAGCTCTAGCACCCTCTGTTGGATGTAACAAATCCTCAATTTGCTTTTAACCCACTGGATTTATGGAAAGCAAGAAGGGATATTTAGCCAAGCCAGCATCACCCATCCACATACAACCGTTTTGGGGTTTTGCCCCTTGTCAGTAGAGAGCAGAGTGATGCTAGCTTGGCTGAGTGGGAGGCAATGAGTAGCTCAGAAAGGGAAGATCTTTCCTTAGGGAGAGCATCTGTATAGGAATGTGGAGATTCGAAATTGCCTTTTTGCACTCCACAAAGCATCTGCATATCACAGGGCACTATGGGAAGGGAGCCGAGAAGCTCTACCACCCTCTGTTGGATGTAACAAATCCTCAATTTGCTTTTGACCCACTGGATCTTTGGAAAGCAAGAAAGGATATTTAGCCAAGCCAGCATCAGCCATTTCGGGGTTTTGCCCCTCGTAAGTACAGAGCAAGAGCGATGCTGGCTTGGCTGAGTGGGAGGCAATAAGTAGCTCAGAAAGGGAAGATCTCTCCTTGGGGAAAGCACCATATAGGCTCATTGCCTCCCAATCAGCCAAGTCAGCATCGCTCTGGTCTGTAGTGACGAGGGGCAAAACCCCGGAAACGGCTGTCTACAGATGAGTGATGCTGACTTGGCTAAATATCCCTTCTTGCTTTCCAAAGATCCAGTAGGTCAAAAGCTAATTGAGGATTTGTTACATCCAACAGAGGGTGCTAGAGCTTCTCAGCTCCTTTCCCATAATGCCTTGTGATATTCATTTTTGGGAAGTAATACCATGGAGTTACCAATAAATAATGTTTTAAGCAGTCAACACTGCAGCCAATATGGATATAGAAAGGACACACTCGCCACCCCAAGAAGACTATATAATGTCCTGTGGTGACATCACTCTATGGTCTAACGACAGATAAGTGACTACTGGTGCCTACTACTATATGTGGCATCCAGGATACTTGCTGCCTCTTTCAAGTTAGACTACATCGTCCTGCTGTGTAGGGATAGGTAGTCTTATGTATATAGAAAGGACATTCCCGTTGCTACAGATAGAATATATAGTCCATCGTGGTGGCACCACTCTATGTTCCAACAACAGCTAAATGACCACTGGTGCCTACTACTGTATGTGTCATCCACAAGATTTGCCGACTCTTCCAGGGTAGACTACTAGTGTCTAGTACTATATGTGTCATCCACAAGACTTACCGACTCTTTCCAGGTAAACTATATAGTCCATCGGGGTGGCACCACTCTATGTTCCAACAACAGCTAAAGGACCACTGGTGCCTACTGCTGTATGTGGCATCCACAAGATTTGCCGACTCTTTCCAGGTAAACTATATAGTCCATCTCGGTGGCACCACCCTATGTTCCAACAATAGCTGAATGACTACTGGTATCTACTACTATATTTAGCATCGACAAGACTTGCCAACTCTTCTATGGTAGACTACATAGTACTGCATAGTCCAGTAAGATAGGCACTCGGATGTGTATAGAAAGGGCACTCCCATCGCCACAGGAAGACTATATAGTCTACCTAGATGGTACCACCCTATGTTCTGACAACAGCTAAATGACTACTGATGCCTACTACTATATGTGGCATCCACAGGACTTGCCGACTCTTCTGAGCCAGACTACATAGTCCTGCTACAGTGGGATAGGCAGTCGGATGTGTATAGAAAGGGCACTCCCATCTCCACAGGAAGACTATATAGTTTACTTTGGTGGCACCACTTTATGTTCCAATGACAGTTAGGTGAAAACTAGTGCCTACTGCTGTATGTGGCATCCATAAGACTTGCCGACTCTTCTATGGTAGACTACATAGTACTGCATAGTCCAGTGGGATAGGCGCTCGGATGTGTATAGAAAGGGCACTCCCATCGCCACAGGAAGACTATATAGTCCACCTAGATGGTACCACCCTATGTTCTGACAACAGCTAAATGACTACTGATGCCTACTACTATATGTGGCATCCACCAGACTTGCCGACTCTTCTGAGCTAGACTACATAGTCCTGCTACAGTGGGATAGGCACTCGGATGTGTATAGAAAGGGCACTCCCATCGCCACAGGAAGACTATATAGTTTACTTTGGTGGCACCAAATTATGTTCCAATGACAGTTAGGTGAAAACTAG
Source organism: Phyllomedusa bahiana (assembly GCA_025379985.1). Lineage (NCBI taxonomy): Eukaryota > Metazoa > Chordata > Amphibia > Anura > Hylidae > Phyllomedusa > Phyllomedusa bahiana. The sequence continues at coordinate 36,660 of JAODAL010022566.1, forward strand.
TGCCTACTACTGTATGTGGCATCCATGAGACTTGCCAACTCCTCCAAGGTAGATTATATAGTCTTCCTGGAGCTTAATAGGGAGTCAGGCGTGTATAGAAAGGGCACGCCTGTTACGGCAGAAAGACTATATAGTCTACCTTGGTGGCACCACCCTATGTTCCTATGACAGCTAAGTGACTACTGTGCTTACTATTGTGGCCTTTAGGAGACTTGCTATCTCTTCTGAGAGTCTAGGAGGATCTTCTTTTTTTCCAGGAGTCTCCCATATGTTCTGGAAAAGTTGACAAGAGTTGTAGGCAGTGTTCCCTGGAAGAGTAAAAGGCCACATGAATGCGCATTTAAGGAGAATATGGTGCCCGGAAAACTTTCATAGGAGTTCGGGAGTCAACAGGATCCTCTGAGTGAATAGGTAGGTATGGTCTAGCCTATAAGTGGTCCCAAAAGTGGGATTGTGCCCTTTTATCATCAAACTGGGCCACAGTGAGGGAATGGTGACACCTAAGATGAAGTTATCACCTAGCCCCAAAGACTATATAGATCCTATATAGAGGTAGATTATTCTATATGGGGGCACACAGTCAGTGGATGTAACATAAAGGGTCCTGGTATAGTTTTTACAGCAAAGACAAGAAGCTTGAATGTTCCTCAAGTCTGAAAACAAAATCTCCATTGTACAGGTTGCCAAGTAGCTGGCCCCCCTCAGGCCCTACACTTCCTCCATCCTATGGGCTGTTTTGACAACTGTAGCCTCTTAATAACCCATAAAGCTAAATGACTCACTGAAATGCAACCATTTCCTTTGAAGTGCTGCCTGATCCTCCTTCTTGCGGAGACACGTTCTTCCACCATCCAGTAGCACCTCTTTTTATTGCTTGGGTTCAGCTCTGGTACACGCACACTTTATGTATTAGGGAATTACCTGATAAGACACTTCCTAATTGGCTGTTTTTATCACAATAAATCCATTTCGGAGAAGAAATGGTTCCAAATTTACTCTACAGGTTTATAAGGAAATGAAATGTCCCCAGGAAGTCCCTATGCGTGAAGCCAAGACTGTAAAATTACTGCTGGCAGCAGCTTGAGCTCTTCGAGTGATTGTTAGATCAGGGGTGTCTCATTTTCACCAAGGGGCACATCAGCTTTATGGTTGCCCTCAAAGAGCATTGGTGCAGCACATGGTCAGTAAAAGGCCAAAATGACCTACAAGACCCTTCCACCTCTCGAGCCCTCCTACCTTGGTGGGTGTGTTGAGGTGCCTGGGTACGGCTGTCAGAGCTGTGCCACCTGTAGTAAGTACTAGCCACTCAATAACCGCAATAAACAGGCACGGCAATAGGGTCTCCACGTCCCAATGTACACACATGCAATAGAAGTCCGGCCAATATCTTAAAACGTCAAACGCTGAGCCACCACCTGTGAGCTGCTAAACAGAGCGGTGTGCAGCTCCAAATCCAAGATGGAGCCCGCGCCCTGTGCTGCCTTTTCTGCCAAGCAATGGTGGTGTTCTCCAGGGGAAGTGCAGAACAGGTTCTTCTGCCTCCAGACCTTGTCCATGCGTCCATTCCTGGTTGGTGTGTCCATATAAAATGACATGGATGGCCATGGGCCACAAATTTGACGTTCCCCAGGATGTCCCTTAGTGCAAACCCACTGGCAGCAGCCTGGACTCTTTGAGTGATTGTTAGACTAGGGGTGTCAAACTGCTTTTCCTCAAGGGGCACATCAGCTTTATGGTTGCCCTCAAAGAGCCTTGGTGCAGCACATGGTCAGTAAAAGGCCAAAATGACCTACAAGACCCTTCCACCTCTTGAGCACTGAGCTTTCTACCTTGGAGGGTGTGTTGAGGTGCCTGGGTACGGCTGTCAGAGCTGTGCCACCACCTGCGAGTTGCTAAAAAGAGCGGTGTGCAGGTGTGTACCACAGCTCCAAATCCAAGATAGAGTCCGCGCCCTGTGGTGCCATTTCTGCCAAGCAATGGTGGTGTTCTCCAGACCTTGTCCATCTGTCCATTCCTAGTTGGTGTGTCCATATAAAATGACTTGGAGGGTCGAGGGCCATAAATTTGACATTCCCAAGGATGTCCCTTAGTAGAAACCTAATACTCTTACATTCCCACTGGCAATAGCCTGGACTCTTTGAGTGATTATTAGACCAGGGGTTGGTGGGACACATGATCAGTGAAAAGCCAAGCTGTCCTATAAGGTTGTACAATAGCCACCCTCTTCCACCTCTTGAGCACCGAGCTTCCTACCTTGGAGGGTGTGTTAAGGTTCCTGGGTATGGCTGTCAGAGCTGTGCCACCACCTGTCAGATTGGTATGGAGGTGTGTACAGGTTTGGCAGCAGCCTGGACCCTTTGAGTGATTGTTAGACTAGGGGTGTCAAACTCATTTTCCTCGAGTGGGGCGCATCAGCTTTATGGTTGCCCTCAAAGAGCTATGGTGGGACACATAATCAGTGAAAGGCCAAGATGTCCTATAAGGTTGTACAACAGCCAGCTCCTTCCACCTCTTTAGCACTGAACGTCCTACCTTAGAGGGTGCCTGGGTAGGGCCGAACCTATGTGAATGGTCCATTGATAAGATGTTGGGCAGGGAAATTACTTCTAAAATAACTCAGTACCTGCCACCTCTGCCTGGTGTCCCACACTTTCCTCAAGTTCTCATCTCTCCAGGTCCCTGTAGTTCTCACAGTTCTCCATACTGTACTACTGAAGGTAACCTCCTAACCCCAGGGTCCATACTAGAAGTGAAGAGGGTTGTAGGACTAATTAAGGTATCTCTAGTTATGGTGTCCATATTTTTTGGACGTGGACTAGCACCATCCAATGGGTCTGCTCCGCCCCCTGTTTTCTACACATTGACAATTTACTCCAGACCAAGGTCCCATTTCTTGGCCGCTTGGAGAAGCGAGGGCCGAGGCCATGGAAGAACAAACAATTTGCTTCAATGAACGCATAGACGTGTTTTCGCAAAATAGAAAATTGCCCCATGTTGTCTAACTCTATATGGAGTCAATGGAGCATTCCACTTTTCACTTTCGTCATAGACATTGTTGTTTTTTTCCCAAACAAATCTTTAGAATGTATATTTTAACTTAAAGGGGTCGTCCAGGATTAAAAGAACGCTCCAGGCCCCCTCCCCTCGCTTTTCGTTAGGGACACTGTATTGCCAGTAACTTTGCTTTTCACCTGCAGCTGCATACAGGATTCCTGGCTGCTGCAACAGTCTCTGTTAGATCACATGACCTGCACTCTGATTAGCTGATAGACACTGTGGAACTATATATCTCTTTACATTCCTATGAAACTGCCTTTGAACCTCCCATAGGAATACATAGAGAGATTAACAATCATGACCCAGTGGCAGCAGTGAGAAATCCTGTATTCAGCTGCAGGTCACATGATCCAGTGGCAGCAGTGAGAGGTCCTGTATTCATCTGCAGGTCACATGACCCGGGGGCAGCAGTGAGAGATCCTGTATTCAGCTGCAGGTCACATGACCCAGTGGCAGCAGTGAGAGATCCTGTATTCAGCTGCAGGTCACATGGCTCTGTGGCAGCAGTGAGAAATCCTGTATCCAGCTGCAGGTCACATGGCCCATGGCAGCAGTGAGAGATCCTGTATTCAGCTGCAGGTCACATGACCCAGTGGCAGCAGTGAGAAATCCTGTATTCAGCTGCAGGTCACATGACCCAGTGGCAGCAGTGAGAGATCCTGTATTCAGCTGCAGGTCACATGACCCAGTGGCAGCAGTGAGAGATCCTGTATTCAGCTGCAGGTCACATGACCCAGTGGCAGCAGTGAGAAATCCTGTATTCAGCTGCAGGTCACATGACCTGGTGGCAGCAGTGAGAAATCCTGTATTCAGCTGCAGGTCACATGACCCAGTGGCAGCAGTGGGAAATCATGTATTCAGTTGCAGGTCACATGACCAAGTGGCAGCAGTGAGTGATCCTGTATTCAGCTGCAGGTCACATGACCCAGGGGCAGCAGTGAGAGATCCTGTATTCAGCTGCAGGTCACATGACCCAGTGGCAGCAGTGAGAGATCCTGTATTCAGCTGCAGGTCACATGACCAATTGGCAGCAGTGAGTGATCCTGTATTCAGCTGCAGGTCACATGATCCAGTGGCAGCAGGGAGAAATATTCAGCTGCAGGTAAGCAAAAATTACTGGCACTACTGGGCACCTAAAAGCAATTTCTAATTAACTAAATAGCGCCATAACTGTCTGCAGGTTGTTTGTGGTATTGCAGCTAAGCTTCATTCAAGTGAATAGGGCTGAGCTGTAATATCAGACTGATTTGTGTGGAAGAAAGCAGCCATGTTTTTCTAATTAAAGCGCAAGCAACTTTCTGATCAGATAATTTGGCTTAGAGGGGTTGTCTCACTACACTGATTCGTCCTGTTTTCTTGGTTTCATTTTGAATTCAAGGGCGGGTTTACTGGCTTCTACTAGGCTGCAGTAGAAGCCAGGTCTGTAGCTATAGCGACCAGTGCTGGCAGCCGATCAGGAGAGATCAAACAGGTCTGTAGCTACAGCAACCAGTGCTGGCAACCTATCAGGAGAGATCAAACAGGTCTGTAGCTATAGCAACCAGTGCTGACAGCCTATCAGGAGAGATTGAACAGGTCTGTAGCTATAGCAACCAGCTCTGGCAGCCTATCAGGAGAGATCAAATAGGTCTGTAGCTATAGTGACCAGTGCTGGCATCCTATCAGGAGAGATTGAACAGGTCTGTAGCTATAGCGACCAGTGCTGGCAGCCTATCAGGAGAGATCAAACAGGTCTGTGGCTATAGTGACCAGTGCTGGCAGCCTATCAGGAGAGATCAAATAGGTCTGTAGCTATAGTGACCAGCGCTGGCAGCCTATCAGGAGAGATCAAATAGGTCTGTAGCTATAGTGACCAGTGCTGGCAGCCTATCAGGAGAGATCAAACAGGTCTGTAGCTATAGCGACCAGTGCTGGCAGCCTATCAGGAGAGATCAAACAGGTCTGTAGCTATAGTGACCAGCGCTGGCAGCCTATCAGGAGAGATATAACAGGTCTGTAGCTATAGCGACCAGCGCTGGCAGCCTATCAGGAGAGATTGAACAGGTCTGCAGCTATAGCAACCAGTGCTGGCAGCCTATCAGGAGAGATCAAACAGGTCTGTAGCTATAGCAACCAGTGCTGGCAGCCTATCAGGAGAGATGAAACAGGTCTGTAGCTATAGCAACCAGTGCTGGCAGCCTATCAGGAGAGAGTGAACAGGTCTGTAGCTATAGCAACCAGCACTGGCAGCCTATCAGGAGAGATCAAACAGGTCTGTAGCTATAGTGACCAGTGCTGGCAGCCTATCAGGAGAGATTGAACAGGTCTGTAGCTATAGCGACCAGTGCTGGCAGCCTATCAGGAGAGATCAAACAGGTCTGTAGCTATAGTGACCAGTGCTGGCAGCCTATCAGGAGAGATCACACAGGTCTGTAGCTATAGTGACCAGTGCTGGCAGCCTATCAGGAGAGATCAAATAGGTCTGTAGCTATAGTGACCAGTGCTGGCAGCCTATCAGGAGAGATCAAACAGGTCTGTAGCTATAGTGACCAGCGCTAGCAGCCTATCAGGAGAGATCAAACAGGTCTGTAGCTATAGTGACCAGCGCTAGCAGCCTATCAGGAGAGATTGAGCAGGTCTGTAGCTATAGCGACCAGTGCTGGCAGCCTATCAGGAGAGATTGAACAGGTCTGTAGCTATAGTGATCAGTGCAGGAAGCCTATCAGGAGAGATCAAACAGGTCTGTAGCTATAGTGACCTGAGGAGCTGATGCATCCCATACAAGAGGGGATATCTAGGAATAGGTAGGACACTGTTAATGGACACATATTACAAAGTGACTTGTATTTGTAAGATCTCTAACATAAGAAGCAGCAATCCTTGTAGTGAGACAACCCCTTTAAGTCACCTGCAACTACAACTCACTTGTGACAACACTGGTCATGAATTGCTCTATTTGGCTAGGGCTATATGGCAACTCAGTAATCCCACTACATAGGAGGCGAGTGTCAGCTGCTAATGGCACCGGTAACAGCATTGAACGGACCTGGCTCCGTTCCCTGCTGTTTAACCCATTAGACAATGTGGTTAATGTGCTGCAACATTTCTCACTCCGATCGGCACCCCTGCATCGAGATCGCAGGGTGCCGATTGGTTAACATGGCGGCTGGAAGCCTTGTGAAGCCTTCCATCGCCATCATGTCTCCCAGTTTATCACTTCCTGTACCAGACAGGAAGTGGTAAAACCGCCATCTTTAAACCGCCCTTCTGCATTGTGTAATGGTCAGATATAAATACACAGTTTTTGCAGTTTTACTGTACAGTGGGATAGGAAGAACTAAAGGACTAACGGAAGGTGCACAAAAGCAAAACTCGGAAAAAAAATAAAATCCAGCCGTGAAATGTACAATGTTTTATTTTCATATATTCACAAATAATTACAATAAAACAAGAAATTTAATTTAAATATTAACTTTTTTTTTTATTTTTTTTTTTTACTTTTTTTGTTTGTTTATTAACCGGAAACATAAATTCAGCTATGAAGCCTTGAGAAGTCAGAGTTTTTTTTTTGTTTTTTTCTGCAGGAGATTTACATAGAACTCGTTTGCTCTTCTTGGAACCGGCACAAGATCACAAGATTGCCTCATAGCAAAATCTCTCACAACATCCATTCGCTCGCACGATCATACGCAAAACAAAGTGTAAAAATAACACTCACTATACAGAACCTCAGGTAAATAAAATAGACATAAAAAAATTCGGATTTTTTTTTTTTACCCGTAACTGCTCCTAAAACAACCGGTGAAATATACAGACCCCCTTAGAAGAGGTCCGCTGTTTTCAAGGCACTCGTGTATCCGGAGGCTGTACGGCGGCAGACATTACTGAAAGGTATTGGGTAGGAAAAGAGCAGAAGAGGAAAAAGAAAAAATCTTACTGTTGCCTATGGCAACCGATCGGTGACTACCGTCTATCAGTGCAGCGTAGACAATATAAGTTAAACTGTGATTGGCTGCTACGAGCAACAAGAGCTCTAGCAGTTCTGATGAAATTAGTGGTCTCCAACCTGTGGCTCTCCTTCTGTTGAGAGACTACAGCTCCTATCCGGGGCACAGATACTGCCACACAAGCTGGAATTTTTCTAGGGTATGGTCTGTGGGCTGAAATTATTTAGGGGTCTGGTCTGGGGACTGAATTCATTTTGAGAGTCTGGTGTAGGGGACAATATATTTTCGGGTCTGGTCTGTTGGCTGAATTAATTCAAGGATCTCGTCTGTGGGATGGATTTTGGGGTCTAGTCTGGGGGCTGAATTCATTTTGGAGTCTGGTCTGGAGTCTGAATTAATTTTGGGGTCTGGACTAGGGATATGAATTAATTTTAGGGTCTGGTGATATCAATTAGTTTTGGGGTCTAGTCTGGGGGCTGAATTCATTTGGGGTCTAGTCTGGAGTCTGAATTGATTTTAGGGTCTGACCTCAGAGCTGAATAATTTTAGGGTCGGGTCTGGGGTCTGAATTAATTTAGAGTATGGTCTGTGGGCTTCATTAATTTGGTCTGGGGGTCTGAATTAATTTTGGGCTTTGGTCTGGAGTCTGAATTCATTTTGGTGTCTGGTCTGGGGTCTGAACAATTTTGGGGTCTGGTGTCTGAATTAATTTTAGGGTTGATTCTGTAGTGTGCATTAATTTTGGTGCTTCCCCTGGGGTCTGCATTAATTTTGGGGTCTGGTCTGGAGTCTGAATTAAATTTGGGGTCTGGTCTGGGGGCTGAATTAATTTTAGGGTCTGGTCTGGGGATATGAAGTAATTTTGGGGTTTAGTCTGGGAGCTGAATTAATTATTGGGTCTAGTCTGAGGGTCTGAAATAATTTTGGGGTCTGGTAATCTTGTGGTCTGACCTGTGGGGCTGAATAATTTGAGGGTCTGGTCTGGGGTCTGAATTCATTTTACGGTCGGGTCTGGAGTCTGAATTCATTTTGTGGTCTAGTCTGTGGGCTTAATTAATTTTAGAGTCTGGTCTGGGGGTCTGCATTAATTTTGGGTTTTGGTCTGGAGTCTGAATTAAATTTGGGGTCTGGTCTGGGGGCTGAATTTATTTTAGGGTCTGGTCTGGGGATATGAAGTAATTTTGGGGTTTCGTCTGGGAGCTGAATTAATTATTGGGTCTAGTCTGGGGGTCTGAAATAATTTTGGGGTCTGAGTTAATCTTGTGGTCTGACCTGTGGGGCTGAATAATTTGAGGGTCTGGTCTGGGGTCTGAATTCATTTTAGGGTCGGGTCTGGAGTCTGAATTCATTTTGTGGTCTAGTCTTTGGGCTTAATTAATTTTAGAGTTTGGTCTGGAGTCTGAATTCATTTTGGAGTCTGATCTGAGGTCTGAACAATTTTGGGGTCTGAATTAATTTTAGGGTTGGTTCTGGAGTGTGCATTAATTTTGGTGCCTCGCCTGGAGGTCTGCATCAATTTTGGGCTCTGATCTAGGGGTATGCTTTCATTTTGGGGTCTCGTCTTGGGGATGAATTAATTTAGAGGTATTATCGGAGGTCTAGAATAATGTTCAGAGTATTTTATGGGATCTTAACGTATTCTGCAGGCACAGCTCTGAATCCTGGCCAATGCATGCTGGGAGTTGTAGTTTCACTACATCTGGAGAGCCTCAGATTGGAGACCACTGCACTATACTATCCACTTAGTGAGTACCTGTAGGACCTAGTATGGAAAAAGCCATTTTGCCGTTGTGGAAATTCTGTCTTTAAATACACTAGGGACATTTGTGAGACCTAGGCAAAAAAATGGCCGCCTCCGGGGTGAACTTCCAAAAGGATTGTGCAAATAAAGCATGAAATTTAACGTGGTTGTGTTATGTAACGCCACGTAAACCTGTAATTGATACATTTGACCTTGCAATGACATTGCTTTCCAAAATGATGCTTTCGCCCCATGATGATGATGGAAGATGCTCCGTAATTAGAGTGTCAGCTCTGTGTCGAGACTCTTCTGTAGTCAGCTAGACTGGATGGCATGTCATGGTGGGAGGACGGGGTTCCAGCTTTGTTGGAGTCAAAATTGGACCTCACCATCGACTGTAGGGGGAAGAATTGGTCTAAAATAGAAATGAAACGTCAATGAGCTTTAGGTAAAGCACAAAGATTAAGGGCAGAGTACATGGGTACCAGTCCAGAATAGTGAGTGCAGCTCTGGAGTATAATACAGGATGTAACTCAGGATCAGTACAGGATAAATAATGTATGTACACAGTGACTGCACCAGCAGAATAGTGAGCGCAGCTCTGGAGGATAATACTTTATGTAACTCAGGATCAGTACAGGATAAGTAATGTATGTACACAGTGACTGCACCAGCAGAATAGTGAGTGCAGCTCTGAGGATAATACAGGATGTAACTCAGGATCAGTACAGGATAAGTAATGTATGTACAGTGACTGCACCAGCAGAATAGTGAGTGCAGCTCTGGAGTATAATACAGGATGTAACTAGGATCAGTACAGGATAAGTAATGTATGTACACAGTGACTGCACCAGCAGAATAGTGAGTGCAGCTCTGGAGTATAATACAGGATGTAACTCAGGGTCAGTACAGGATAAGTAATGTATGTACAGTGACTGCACCAGCAGAATAGTGAGTGCAGCTCTGGAGGATAATACAGGATGTAACTCAGGATCAGTACAGGATAAGTAATGTATGTATAGTGACTGCACCAGCAGAATAGTGAGCGCAGCTCTGGAGGATAATACAGGATGTAACTCAGGATCAGTACAGGATAAGTAATGTATGTATAGTGACTGCACCAGCAGAATAGTGAGCGCAGCTCTGGAGGATAATACAGGATGTTACTCAGGATCAGTACAGGATAAGTAATGTATGTACAGTGACTGCACCAGCAGAATAGTGAGTGCAGCTCTGGAGTACAATACAGGATCGTAATTAATCCATACATAAAAAATGATGACCCGGGGACTGCCCCAGAGAAAGTAGCGCAGTTTGGGTAAATAAATGTATCCGGGGACATACGGAAATAATGATGACCAGGACTGCACCACAGAATATGAGCCAGCTCGGGAGGAAAATACAGGATGTAATCGGGATCAGTACGGATAAGAAATGTATACACAGGACTGCACCAGAGAATAGGATGCAGCTCGGAGACAAAAAAAGGATCAGTATTTATACCATACCTGTCCATTATTTGTACTGTGCCGGTTCTGTGCAGCATACGCGTCCTCGGCTCTCAACGTGGAGTTTCCGCTGGCAGCCGGATGAGTGTTGGCAGTGGCTCTGGGAATGATTACATCATATGGTTCCGCCTGGGGTAGAAGGAAAGGAGAGGTATGAGTCGCGTGGTAGAAGCTTATCAGCTAATTAGAAGGAAATGAACGTGCCATAACCGGGCCAGGTATAGAGACCACGCTACTATATCCAAAAAACTGGGGCCGAAAATCAGGGCTTCACCACAAGAAGACTTGCGATAGCTGTAAAAATGCTGCAAGCTATATTTAGTGCTAGAAGTAAGAATTACATATGCTGCTGTTTTAAGGTGGAATCTACCTCCTTTTCCATGTGCACTCATAGCATATCCCATATAGGGAACACTGTGAGGTACAACAGGTTCCCTTAGACTTCTACAGGCACCATATTATGGATCAGAACAAATCTGAGGTATTTTGCTTTCCAAAACAGCGCCACTCCTGTCCACAGGTTATATGTGGTATTGCACCCTGGCTAGCTGCAATATCAAATACAGCCCATGGATAAATGTTGTCATATTTTTTTCAATCCTGGACACGTCCTTTGATTATGACTGATTTAATGAAGCCGGATATCGTGAAGGGATATAGCAGTTCCATGTGCATTCATAGCATATCCCAGGCTCCATTTCCCACCATATTGCGGTAATATTTATCTCTATAAGGAACACTGTGGAGTACAGCAGGTTCCCTTAGACTTCTACAGGCACCATATTATGGATTAGAACAAATCTGAGGTATTTTGCTTTCCAAAACAGCGCCACTCCTGTCCACAGGTTATATGTGGTATTGCACCCTGGCTAGCTTCAATATCAAATACGCCCATGGATAGATGTTGTCATATTGATTTCATTACTGGACACGTCCTTTGATTATGACTGCTTTAATGAAGTCGGATATCATGATGGGATATAGCAGACACGACTAATGCTTATTTACCAATGAAAGATCAGGGACGAATGAGGACAAGGTCCCTTTAATTGCGCTCTGGGACTATGAGGAGCAGTGTCTGTTTTGGACGAGTCCCCGGGATGCTATGAATAGCTGCAGTGTGGCTGCTATCTGGGAGAAGGAGCTGCCAGGCAGCCGCAGCCTTGCAATTGGCTCTTACCGTATTTTTGTTCATTATGGCCATCTCTGTGGGTTGGTAGACGCTGCTCCGGATCTGGCCGTTGTATCCGCTGTATGGAGATACCGGACGCTTGGCTGGCAATAGAAGAAGACAGATATAAGTAAAATCAGAGTATATTACAGATATCCACTGGTAAATTGTAAGTTCTAACTTTTGCTCCTATGTCAACACTTCCTGGCCTTGAGCTATGGCAGCTCATGAGGTTCATGAGGGCTGTGGCACCCATAGCCATTCATTAGATTCCATTTTTTTGCTATCAGTAAAAAGGAAGGACGACGTCTGATGGTTGTTGTGAGCCGCAGTGTCCCTATGAAAACACTCAATGACCGATCAGGAAGTGTTGTCAGCAGGACCATCTTATCCATTGGGAACACTATGCAGTTTCCCAGAGGCCCCAGGTGGTCAGAGGTAAGTCCAGGGAAACTTAAAGGGGTTTTGCCAAGATGTAATGTTGACGTTGGATCCTCTAAAATGGGTATTTAATCACTTTTATAAATATATGTGATTACAAAAAGTGAAGCCTCTGAGAGCTGCAGCCTTACTCAGATGCCCTTAGTTTCCTGAAAGTTTACATTGGACACGACCAGGACACTGACAGGAGCTGATCTGGCCGCGCTTGTGTGTTTGCACTTCTTATCTGATGACAGGGAACATAAAGGCGCTTGCAAGGGGCTGGGGAGAAAAGTGCAGTGTATGAGGCTGTCTGCTGTATAGAGAATCCACTGGTTGTAATGTAATTATTTGAGTAAACATGAGACGCTCCCTGCTTCCTGGCTCTGCTCAACCCACTCCCTCTGCCCCCTGCAGCCACAGATAAGAGGTAAGGAACTTCACTTCTTGGCAAAACCCCTTTAATCCTTGGGATGGTGCTGCTCATTTAAAACAGATAAAAACTGTGGCGGAGCAGGAAGCCATCGACTCCCTATCCCGTCAGTTAGTCTTGTCAACCGCAGACTGCTCTAGGCCTGCAGCCTACAAGCATTGTGGAAGCATCCTGACGCCTCACCCAGGATATCCTGCTGTTTGGAGGGAAGGGGAGATATTATGGTTAGAGGTATGTCTTTTTATGTAACATTTGGGCGTGGTTAGAGGTGTGGCCTGCTGTGATATTGTATGTGGGCGTGATTAAAGGTGTGGCCTGTTGGGATATTGTAGGTGGGTGTGGTTAGAGGTGTGGCCTGCTGTGATATTGTGTGGGTGTGGTTAGAGGGGGGGTCTGTTATGTAATGTTTGGGCGTGGTTAGAGGTGTGCCTTGTTGTGATATTGTGTGGGCGTGGCTAGAGGTGTGGTTGTTGGGATATTGTATGTGGGTGTGGTTAGAGGTGTGGCCTGTTGTGATATTGTGTGGGCGTGGTTAGAGGTGTGGCCAGTTGTGATATTTGTGTGGGTGTGGTTAGAGGTGTGGCCAGTTGTGCCATTGTGTGGGCATGGTTAGAGGTTTGGTCTGTTGTGATATTGTGTGGGCGTGGTTAGAGGTGTGCCCTTAACGCTTGGGCATGGTGTTGTGATATTGTATGTGGGCGGGGTTAGAGGTGTGGCCTGTTATGTAACGCTTGGGCATGGTTAGGATGTGGCCGTTGTGATATTGTATGGCTGTTAAGTGTGGCCTGTTGTGATATTGTGTGGGCGTGGCTAGAGGTGTGGACTGTTGTGATATTGTGTGGGCGTGGCTAGAGGTGTGGCCTGTTATGTAACGTTTGGGCATGGTTAGAGGTGTGGCCAGTTGTGATATTTGTCTGGGTGTGGTTAGAGGTGTGGCCTGTTGTGATATTGTATGGGCGTGGTTAGAAGTGTGGCCTGTTGTGATATTGTGTGGGCGTGGCTAGAGGTGTGGACTGTTGTGATTGTTTGGGAGTGGTTAGAGGTGTGGCCTGTTGTGCTATTTTGTGGGCGTGGCTATAGGTGTGTCGTATTGCCATATTATGTGTGGCCGTGGTTAGATGTGTGGCCTGTTGTATTTTGTGGGCGTGGTTAGAGGTGTGCCCCATTGTGATAGTGTGTGGGCGTGGTTAGAGGTGTGGCCTGTTGTGATGTCATGTGCTTGTGTAGAGCCCAGTACATTGTTAGGATGACTTTGTTGGGGGGGCACATCCACAAAAAATAAAATAAGCATTTTATACAATGGTTCCCTATATAGTTGGCATCGGGATTTATAAGGAATTTTCTGTTGGGAAATAAGCTTTCTGTTTGATATCGGATTTGCAGCCAAGGTTTTGAGTCATTAGTCAAATTAATTTCAGATATTTCTTAGTTATACCTGGATACCCACCTATACTCAGGGGATTGAAGACCTGTCCATGGGAATACCCCCAAACCCAAGGGCATAAGGCCCATTCTCTTATGTGGCACAGTGTGGGACCATTAACAAGTGCACCAATATGGCTGCCAATATTACCCCTCATGGAGGTCATCATTCAGGTTTTTAAGGTCATTCAATATGTTGTAGTCTGGGCTAGCTGAGTGACAGGCAGAGTTGTCATGGCAGTCTAAGACCCCCAAGGTTCACAAGATGGTAGAGGTGCCCACCCAATAAAGTCACCAGAAGATGTAGTGAACTATTTAGTTAGGGTTAGTGGTGGATCTGCAACTCCTTGACCCCTCTGCCCCCACTGGTGTGTTGATCCTTCAACCCAAGTGCTTACCAGCCTGTGGCTCATCCATGGAGAAGGCTTTGTTCTCCACATACATGCTCTGAGAGGTTTGCTCCTTGAGGATAGTTTCATAGCCAACTCCTCGTGAAGGGTAAAGTTCTTCTTCAAATGACTGTTCCAGACTTGGCTTGGTCAACTGCGAGATCTCAGGGATGATGTAGAGGAACACAAAGGCCCAAGCATTTGATACCAGAGCAATGGCCAACGTTGGGTCATCCCAATAGGCCGGGGTTCCAACTATTCCGTTTCCATAGACATACATAACAATCCACACAATCCAGATGCAAGCGGACATGAAGAGTGTGACTAGGATGAAGGCGGCGTGCTTCCTCCAGTGGCCGTATCGACCACACAAGGCTGGCCAGGCGGTCACAAACCCGGCAACGATGAGGAACATGTCGTATATCAATGCCATGACAAAGTCATCATTCATAATGGCACAAGGCATGCCCATGGTACTAATTGTCCGTACGATGGTGATGATCAACCATTCCGTATTGATGATCGCTGCGACCAACGAGAGCGCGACGGCTATGCCGAAAATCCACCAACCACTTGGGCCGGTGTTTTTCCTCACCAAGTAGTTGAGATTCCCTGCATGGACCCACAAGCAGGAGAAGCAGATGGCAAAGAAGAGCCCAAAGAGGAACCTCCGAGACGCACAAGTAGAGAAGTCTTTTTTCACCACCATATCGAACACAAGACAGAAAAGTCCAGTTGTCCCGATGAGGAAGAACACTTGAGTCCCCACCATGCTCTTCTTCCTCTTGTCCTGAATGAAGGGGGTGCTGGCAACCAGGACAATGGTTAGGATGAAGGAGGACACAATGCCCGCGCTGGTTATGGCTTCTAGGACGATGCCCCATGCTGCTGATAGGTCACATAAGTTATAGTAGAGCGAGTCTAATCCGGCTCCACAGCCCGTAGGCGGGGTCTGGGCATCCACCAATTTGGACAAGAGGGTCAGAAGCCATGCGGAAGCCAAGATGGAACCAGATGGAGCGAAACCGTTCATTGGAGTCATTTCCTATGAAGAATAAAGAAAAAGAGACTTATGAGATGTTCTTCTTGAAACACCCAAAAAGAACAATGTCCTGTCCACAGGTTGTGTGTGGGACTGCACTTGAATGACTGCAAACCAGATCCTTCTCTAAAATAGGTTTTTAGAAAAAAGTGCCCATGTTTTTCTAACCCTGGTTGCCCCTTTAAAGGGATAGTTCCATCACAATGGAGTATTTTTGTTAGAATTTTTGGAAGTATTTTTTTGTCTTTTGGATCTGCATGTAGTAGTATAATGTTGTACCTTGTTAGCCATAGAAAGTAGAAGAAGAGTCAAGAAATCAGGCGATACCTTTTAGGGGCTAACTGAGTATATTTGATGGTGAGCTTTCGAGAGTGCTAGCTCCCTTCTTCAGACATGATGTTATTCAAGAACTGAAAATCTACAGACTTTTTATACACAAAAGACCTGGACCTTCAAAGGGACTTAGAATCTTTAAAAAAAAGCAAAATGCAATTTAAGCAGAGAAGTCATTTACAACAGGTCAAGAAATAAACAGTCTGGAAACTTGTGAGGCGTGACGGAGGGATCAGTAATTCTTCCTCTTATCTCTTTGCTCTCAGGTGTGATTTGTGGCTCTCACATAGTGTGACATGAAGCTGGCATGGATATTTAGTCCATTTTGCAGAGTTTGAAATTTTTGCATCCATTTAAATTCCCTTTCCTTCCTCTCTCTCTGCGTCTTAAAATGTCCCATTAAAACCATAATCTTCAGATCTTCAATAGAGTGGAGAAATGTGCGGCCACTGGGAGATCAGTTCTGCTGTTATTAATGGTGAATCTGTGTGAATTCATGCGCTGGCTGAGTCCCTGCCCTGTTTCCCCCACATAGAGGCCTGTGGTGGGACATTGCACCAATCTGCTAGGAAAAGCCCGCGCCGGCCCACTCGAGGGTCGACGGCCTGACTTGGGGTGTGTTGGGACGTCACGCTCCCCCTTGGGTTGCACGAGGTCAGCCAGATACTGCTTCCGTTAACCCCTGTCCACATGGGCACAGGAAAACCCAGGGAGGGGGGCGAGAGGACACCCCACTCGCCCACGACCCTGAACGGATCTGCATGTAGTCAAATTACAAACAGTATTGATCACTCTATTGTTCTCTGGACAGGGACAGAAGAAAGCTCTCCCGGGACACCCCTTTAACTGGATACTTACAAAAGGAAAGGAGCATTTGTGTTGAAACCAATTTTTTTTTAACATTTTTGGCAATATTTTATCTTGTCTTTTTCCAGCTGTGATTAGAAAAGAGATAAAATTCCTTATTTGGCCAAGCAGACCCATCTCACTTTACCACAGCATCTGAGTATCTGCATGTAGTCGCATTACTAATAGTAGGTAATGACGATGATCACTCTATTGTTTTCTGGACAGGGATAGATTAGAGTAGACTAGATCGACAGAGCAATGACAAGAGCAATAAATGAAAGGATAATCTTTGTGTGCACTTGGGAAGGTTTCCAACTTATTTCACACTCATCAGGTCCTGTTAATAACATTTACACATATTGTCCTGCTGATAACACTTACAGGGCCATCTTTTCCATTGGGCACACTAAGCAGTTGCCTGGGAGCCCCATAAGTATGGGGGCCCCAGGTGGTATATCTATGTCTCTTGAGTTTGTTTCTGTGTTTTTAGGATGTGCAAACAGTTAAAAACCAAGGTTGAGAAGGGAGCCAAAGGCTCCCTGCGCTGCCAATTAGTGTTTGGGGGTGGCTAGAGACATGGCCTAGTGTGATGTCATATATTTGCAGTGTTATGCCCAGGGGCCCATAATGCTGTTAAGATGCCTCTGAACACTTACACCTGGCATTGATTCCTCTTACCTCAGTCCTGTTTTCTTGGTTTCATTTTGAATTCAGGGGCGTGTTTACTGGCTTCTACTAGGCTGCAGTAGAAGCCAGGTCTGTAGCTATAGCAACCAATGCTGGCAGCCTATCAGGAGAGAGTAAACAGGTCTGTAGCTATAGCGACCAGTGCTGGCAGTCTATCAGGAGAGAGAGAACAGGTTTGTAGCTATGGCAACCAGTGCTGGCAGCCTATCCGGAGAGATCGAACAGGTCTGTAGCTATAGCAACCAGTGCTGGCAGCCTATCAGGAGAGATCAAACCGGTCTGTAGCTACACCTGGCATTGATTCATCTCACCTCAGTCCTTTTTTCTTGGTTTCACTTTGAATTCAGGGGCGTGTTTACTGGCTTCTAGTAGGCTGCAGTAGAAGCCAGGTCTGTAGCTATAGCAACCAATGCTGGAAGCCTATCAGGAGAGATTGAACAGGTCTGTAGCTATGGCAACCAGTGTTGGCAGCCTATCTGGAGAGATTGAATAGGTCTGTAGCTATAGCAACCAGTGCTGGAAGCCTATCAGGAGAGATTGAACAGGTCTGTAGCTATGGCAACCAGTGTTGGCAGCCTATCAGGAGAGATTGAATAGGTCTGTAGCTATAGCAACCAGTGCTGGCAGCCTATCAGGAGAGATCAAACTGGTCTGTAGCTATAGCAACCAGTGCTGGCAGCCTGTCGGGAGAGAATGAACGAGTCTGCAGCTATAGCAAGCAGTGCTGGCAGCCTATCAGGATAGATCAAACCTGTCTGTAGCTATAGCGACCAGTGCTGGCAGCCTATCAGGGGAGATTGAACAAGTCTGTAGCTTTAGCAACCAGTGCTAGCAGCCTATCATGAGAGATCAAACCGGTCTGTAGCTATAGCAACCAGTGTTGGCAGCCTATCAGGAGAGATTGAATAGGTCTGTAGCTATAGCAACCAATGTTAGCAGCCAACCAGGAGAGATCAAACTGGTCTGTAGCTATAGCAACCTGAGGAGCTGATGCAGCCCATACAAGAGGGGATATCTCAGAATAGGTAGGACACTGTTAATGGACATATATTGCAAAGTGACTTGTTTTTGCAAGATCTTTAACATAAAAAACAGCGATCCATGTAGTGAGACAACCCCTTTAAGTTTCATGGAAGCTGCCTATATTATTAGATTTGATGAGGGTCTATGCTGAGACTTGTAGTCCTCCCACAGTTATAGAATGGTCTACAGCCAAATATAGTCAGAGTATTAGGGGGTTCTCAGCCAAGTACCTTGGTGTAGAACACAGGTGTCAAACTGCGGCCCTCCAGCTGTTGGGAAACTACAACTCCCATCATGCATTTATATAATCTATAACAGTGGGCATGGTGGGAGTTGTAGTTTCCCAACAGCTGGAGGGCCGCAGTTTGACACCCCTGGTGTAGAATGTCTTCTTGTGGGGGACTACAAATCACAGCAATCACAAGCTTCAGTGGAACAGATGTGTTTCCATCAAGATAAGAGACGGTTCACCCTCTGATGATTGACTCATTGTTCCCTATGTAGCAGTCACGCTTCGTTGGCGAAAAAAAAAACAACCCCTTTAGCTCCAGGAGCTTTTTTTTTACGGTTATATCCAGGGTGTGCCAGGACAACAGAAAACCACCGCGTCTGGCGCGGCCGAGGAGGTAACGCATGACTGCACATTACTGAGGTCGGTCAACAAATCTGTAACCACGAAGATACACAATAACCAGTAGGTTAGTAGGGATAAAGTATTACGTGCTACGTGTTGGAAGCAATGGGTGACCTCAGCCGCCGGCTTCCCGGAGCGGAGTCTAGCACTGGGGCTAATTTCGAAAGAGCGTAACACTGGCAAGTTCCTGCATGAGGGTTAAAAACTTTGAGATTCTTAGTTCACACGTTTTGATCAAAAAATGCTTAAGCCACCCCCGGCTTACAACGTGATCTCAGGTCGGGTGGTCCTACGCTATCCTTACCTCTCACTAGAGTCAAATTCAGACTTCTCATTGGGTCAACAGACCTCCATAATCCAGAGAAAAAAATAAAAAAACACCAACCTTGCAAGCATACTGCACTGATATAACAAGCTGTGGAGGTGGGCGGGGTGCAAGAACCAAAAAATGGAAGCATCCCTTCCTCCCTGTATAAATTAAAAGCAATATATGCCAAATACAACGTATAGTTCTGCACAAAAAAACATTGCTGAAAAACACAACCTGGGTGCCACTGGCTTATATACAGTATATGCCGCAACCAAGCCAGTGGCACCCAGGTTGTGTTTTTCAGCAATGTTTTTTTGTGTAGAACTATACGTTGTATTTGGCATATATTGCTTTTAATTTATAAGGGAGGAATGGATGCCTCCATTGGTCTCTTGCACCCCGCCCACCTCCACAGCTTGTTATATCAGTGCAGTTTGCTTGCAAGGTTATTGTTTTTTTCTTTTTCTCTCTGGATTATGAGGTCGGTTGACCCAATGAGAAGTCTGTTGACTCAAGTGAGAGGTAAAGATAGAGTAGGACCACCCGACCTGAGATCACGTTGTAAGCCGGGGGTGGCGTAAGCATTTTTGATCAAAACGGTGAACTAAGGATCTCAAAGTTTTTTTCATGTATGGTAGAGAGCATAAATGCTTCTTTAGAGGTTTCCATGTATTGTATAGCCCTGCATCAGTGTTACACCCAAAGGTCCCGGTCCTGCCTTGTGTCAATTGACTCAGCCTGATAAGAATCAATGACGCTGTTAGTCGAGGTGACAAGAACTTCGATCGTCATACAAGCACAATAATGTGTCCGTATTATGCTGGTGTGATACTAAGTGCAGTCTGATAAGGGTAAGGACGTTTTAGGATGTTTTAAAAAGAATTGAGAAAAAGTAGAAAATCCCTTTAAAGGGGTTTTGCCACAATCTCATTTCATACCTCCTGCATCCAGCTCTTCAGCTCTGTGTGCTCAGAAGGGGGCGTGTGTAATTTGTTTGAATTGCAGATCATGTGACCCAGCAGGGTTTACATCAACCCGGCCCTTCCTCTCTTAGTCAAAGAAAGGTCTGTTTATGTAAAGCGTTGTGAGTAGCTGAGAGGTAAAGTTTTTGCCTCCAGGCACAAGGGTCCTAGGTTCAAATCCCTGCAGGAACCAAACCTGTGGATTTTTTTTCTCTTTATCAATGCACAGACCTGATTGAGGTTTCTTTTTTATTTATTTGCACTGTTTGACTAATTACTAAGGAGAACAGAGGATGGGAGTAGAGTGACAGCACCTGGGGTTAGAACACTCACTCAGCAGTGAGTGTGTGATTCCTAAGGAGCACAGAGGACGGGAGTAGAATGACAGCACCTGGGGTTTGAACACTCGCTCAGCAGTGAGTGTGTGTGATTACTAAGGAGCACAGAGGACATGAGTAGAGTGACAGCACCTGGGGTTTGAACACTCAGCAGTGAGTGTGTGTGATTACTAAGGAGCACAGAGGACAGGAGTAGAATGACAGCACCTGGGGTTTGAACACTCAGCAGTGAGTGTGTGTGATTACTAAGGAGCACAGAGGACAGGTAAATGACAGCACCTGGGGTTTGAACACTCACTCAGCAGTGAGTGTGTGTGATTACTAAGGAGCACAGAGGATGGGAGTAGAATGACAACACCTGGGGTTAAACACTATAGGGCCGTTCACACGGCTTATTTTGGGCACGGATTCCAGCCGTATTGCGTGCCGTACTGCGCTGCAATACGGCTGGAATCCGTCCCAGCCATTACGGTAATCCACAGTTCTCATAGAGAACTATGGATTCCGTGTCTCCTCCCCACTCGGCGAATACACCGGGCAGGGAGAAAGTGACATGTTCATTATCCCAGCGGGATAATGTCTATGGGGCCGAGGAGCTGCGCCCCCGGCACGCCCCCACCCCTTATTCAAGCCATAATTGCGGGCGAAATCCGTCCTGCAATTACGGTTTGAATAAGCCGTGTGAACCGGCCCTAACTCAGCAGTGAGTGTGTGTGATTACTAAGGAGTACAGAGGATGGGAGTAGAGTGACAGCACCTGGGGTTGAACACTTGCTCAGTAGCGAGTGTGTGTGATTACTAAGGAGTACAGAGGACAGGAGTAGAGTGACAGCACCTGGGGTTTGAACACTCGCTCAGCAGTGAGTGTGTGTGATTACTAAGGAGCACAGAGGACTGGAGTAGAGTGACAGCACCTGGGGTTGAAACACTAATTCAGCAGTGAGTGTGTATGATCACTAAGGAGTACAATGGACGGGAGTAGAATGACAGCCCCTGGGGTTGAACACTCGCTCAGCAGTGAGTGTGTGTGATTACTAAGGAGTACAGAGGACAGGAGTAGAATGACAGCACCTGGGTTTTGAACACTCAGTAGCTGCCTGAGAGGAGAGGTGATGTCTGAGCATGTGCGACCAGGACTGAGGAGCTCCCAGCCCTGGTCGTATCCCCTGGAGACGAGCTGTAAACAATAGATCACTAAAGGAGCAGCTAAAACAAAAACGGTGCAGAATTTTTAATAATGATGAATGGTGAAAATGTTTATTATTTTATTTACAAGATTCTCACGTCAATTTTACTTCGTGGCAAAACCCCTTTAAGTCATGCTAGCCATATGGGGGAAGCAGTGACAACCTTTCTTTCTTCTGATAGCTATCACATTAGAAATGGATGTATTGAAGACTGGTTTAACTACTGTTTGTACGGGCCTCCTGACTGTACAGAACTTTGGGTCTTTATACTGCCTGATGTAAGGCTATCAAAGTGCCCCCAGAGGGGTACCCCAAAAATCACTGTGGGATAGATAAGTAAGGTACTTACTGCCATAAGACTAGCCCAGCTGAGCATGGTATTCCTTATGCCACTGTGTGTTCACTTTGAACATAGTTTGTCACTTGTTTTTCTGAGGGTAGGGTGGCCTCATGGATGTCTCTCCTGGGAAACTAATGGGGGATTGTGCAACCTCATGTTCATTAATCCTCACAACCCTGGACAAACCTTAAATTTTGAACTTGCAGGGGGATCAGCTACCACAGGTGTCAAACTGCGGCCCTCCAGCTGTTGGGAAACTACAACTCCCATCATGCCCACTGTATATACTATACAAATGCATGATGGGAGTTGTAGTTTCCCAACAGTTGGAGGGCCACAGTTTGACACCCCTGAGCTAGGCCCTCTGGCTTGGAACGTGGGTAGGTCAGGGGTTCCTCCACTGTCTTGCTGCAGAGTTACATCTTGAAGGGTTAAGAAAGGGAGGTGTCTCCACCTTCCGCAACCTGTCTCCTCTTCATAGGTCCAAATTAAGAGTTTTGAGCTATGGGGGATACTGGCTTGAAAGATTTGATAATAGGTCAAGGGTTCTGCTTCTGCCTTACTACACAGTTTCATCTTGAAGGGTCGAGAAGGGAAAGTGTCTCCACCTTCAAAAACCTGTCTCCTCTTTCTTGGTCCAAATCTTGGGATTTTGAGCTCTGGGAGATGCTTGGTGGTCAGCTAGGCTCTGGTGTCTTGATGGATTTGGTAATACGTCAGGTGTTCTTCTGCCTTACTACACAGTTTCATCTTGTAGGGTTGAGAAGGGAAAGTGTCTCCACCTTCAAAAACCTGTCTCCTCTTTCTTGGTCCAGATCTTGGATTTTGAGCTCTGGGAGATGCTTGGGTGGTTAGCAAGGCTCTTTTGCCTTTGTGCATTTGATAATAGGTCAAGGGTTCTGCTTCTGCCTTACTACACAGTTTCATCTTGAAGGGTCGAGAAGGGAAAGTGTCTCCACCTTCAAAAACCTGTCTCCTCTTTCTTGGTCCAAATCTTGGGATTTTGAGCTCTGGGAGATGCTTGGTGGTCAGCTAGGCTCTGGTGTCTTGATGGATTTGGTAATACGTCAGGTGTTCTTCTGCCTTACTACACAGTTTCATCTTGTAGGGTTGAGAAGGGAAAGTGTCTCCACCTTCAAAAACCTGTCTCCTCTTTCTTGGTCCAGATCTTGGATTTTGAGCTCTGGGAGATGCTTGGGTGGTCAGCTAGGCTCTCATGGTTTGGTGGATTTGGTAATAGGACAGGTGTTCTTCTGCCTTGGAACAGGGTTTAATCTTGTATGGTTGAGAAGAGAAAGTGTCTCCACCCTCTGTAACATGTCTCCTCTTTCTAGATCCAAATCTAGAATTTTGAGCTCTGGGGATGCTTGGATGGTCAGCTAGGCCCTCGTGGCTTGGAGGGTTTGTTAATTGGTCAAGAGTTCTTCTCCTGCCATGGTACAGGGTCTTCACCTTCTGTAAGCCACAGGTCCAAATCTAGAATTTTGAGCTACGGGAGATACTTGGGTGCCTAGCAAGGCCCCTGTGGCTTGGCGGAGATGGTAATAGGTGAGTTTTTCTCCTGCCTTGGTACAGAGTTCAATCTTGAGTGGTTGAGAAGGAGGAGTTTGTCCTCCTTCTGCAAGCTGTCTCCTCTTTCTAAAATTTTGAATTCTGGGAGATGCTTTGGTGGTCAGCTAGGCTCTCGAAACTTGGCAGATTTGGCAATAGGTCAGTGGCTCTTCTTCTGCCTTTGTACAGTGTCTCCATATTCTGTAAGTCACAGGTCTAAATTGAGAATCTTAAGCTCTGGGGGATACTTGGGTGCTCAGCTAGGCCCTTGTGGTTGGTGGAATCGGTAAAAGGTCAGTGGATTTTCTTCTGCCTTGGTACAACCTTCCATCTTGTAGGGTTAAGAAAGGCAAGTATCTCCACCTTCTGCAAGCTCTCTCCTTTTTCCTACTTCCAAATCTAGAATTTTGAGCTCTGGGCGATACTTGGGTGGTCAGCTAGGCGCTCAAAGCTTGGCAGATTTGGTAATAGGTCAATGGTCCTTCTTCTGCTTTGATACAGAGTTCCATCTTGGATGGTCGAGAAGGGGAGAGTGTCCTTCTTCTGCAAGCTGTTTCCTCCTTCTAGGTCCAAATCCAGAATTTTGAGCTCTGGGGGATGCTTGGGTGTTCACTTAGGCCCTCATGAATTGGCGATTTGGTAACAGGTCAGTGGTTCTTCTCTTGCTTTGGTACAGAACTCAAGCTTGGAGGGTTAAGAAAGGGGAGTGTCTCCACCTTCTGCAAGCTGTCTCGTTTTTCTAGGTCCAAATCTAGAATTTGAGTTCTGGGGATGCTTTGGTGGTCAGTTGAGCTCTCGTAGCTTGGCAAATTTGGCAATAGGTCAGTGTTCTTTTCTTTGGTACGGAATTCCATCTTAGATGGTCGAGCAGGGGAGCATCTTCACCTTCTCCAAGCTTAATAGTTGAAGCAACTTGTCCCTGACCCTTTGGGGGTCTTCTGCTTTAGAGGGTTGGGGAAGAGATCAAAGCCCCTTCCCCAGTATAGAATTCCATGCACAGTTGTGTATTTTCACAGCCATTTTCCTCATAGCCTCCTATACAATCACCAGTATAGTCATTATGGGAATAATTTGGAGAGAGTTGCTGAGTGTTTTCCTGCAGGTCTCAGGAAGCAGCTGAAGGGGTCATGTACTGTAAGCGGCCGTCTGCGGAATGTGCGAGGAAGCTCCACTCGGAAGAGAGAAGACGTAACTGCTTCCCGAAGTATAGGAGCATGAGAAATTCAAGACATTGTCACCTCCTCTAAGTTCTGAGTATCACTGTGCCCACCCTGTAATCACATTGCTCGGAACCAGCTATGGGCAAACTCAGGTGTTGGCTTAAGACACAGCAACCCCGCTGGCCGTATCTGGTATTGCAGCTGTAGTTCCTGTACAAGCCATATCCCCTTTAATGGCTGTCGTCACAAGAACTATTACACCTGGTTGGCAACTTGCCAAAAATTTTAATTAATCTGTTCCACCACTCCTGACTCACGAACCCGCCCCCTTGTCAATTTTGGCAGTGAGGCATGTTGGTAGGCAGAGGCAGGGAATAGTAGATGTATATTAGGGGAATTGGTAGATAAAATATGGGCAGTTTTCCTTTGTGTGAGGGCTGCTTGGGTGGGCTGCTGGCACAGTCTTGGGCAACGGACACCAAATAAATTTAAATTTTTTTTTAATTTGGCCCAAATATAAAGCCCCTTATAAACTCCTTCTAGGTTCTGCTCACCTATGCTAATGTATGGGCTTTATAAATGATGCACCCCTTCATTGCACATTAGGTTACACCCTTAAAATGGAAAGTGGCATCCTAAGGAAAATGGCGGCCAGGTGCTTTACAAGAATGGAGCTGGGGACTTGAGATACCAAGGACAGGAACAGCAATGGTGCAAGTCATAGGCACCACAAGCAATGTTGTAGTATGTAAGCTAACCACAATGGAGGTCCAGGCAGGGCTATATTATCCATTGGGCACACTTGGCAGTTGCCCGGGGGCTCCACAAACATAGGAGCCCCAGGCAGTGAATGTGTGTTCAGGTCAACTAGGATATGTGCCCTAGATCCTGGGAGGGGGCTGCTTATTTAAAGGGGTTGTCTCACTACATTGATTCATCTTACCTCAGTCCTGTTTTCTTGGTTTTACTTTGAATTCAGGGATGTGTTTACTGGCTTCTACTAGGCTGCACTAGAAGCCAGGTCTGTAGCTATAGCGACCAGTGCTGGCAGCCTATCAGGAGAGATTGAACAGGTCTGTAGCTATAGCGACCAGTGCTGGCAGCCTATCAGGAGAGATTTAACACGGTCCTGTGGCCTAAAAATTAAAACTTAGTGCTGGCAGCCTATCAGGAGAGATCAAACAGGTCTGTAGCTATAGCGACCTGAGGAGCTGATGCAGCCCATAAAAGAGGGGATATCTAGGAATAGGTAGGACACTGTTAATGGACACATATTACAAAGGGACTTGTTTTTGCAAGATCTTTAACATAAAACACAATCCTTGTAGTGAGACAACCCCTTTAATTGCTTGTACTTAGGTCATGCAAACAGTTAAAAGTCATGGTGGAGCAGGGATCCATCGACTCCCTGCTTTGCCAACTCGTCTTGAAAGCTGCAAGCAGAAGTATGTCCCAACATAGGCTGCGTGATGATATGATTGTGCCTGGTGATGGCTGTCTTGAGCTGGATAATAGCAGCCAACTATCTATAGGATACAAATAGATGGTGGTGGCTTCATTTTATGTATTTGGGCAGGCCCCACTTCTATCCCCAGGGGCCAGTAATGCTGTCAAGAAGGCCCTGGGTCTTGTTGGTAATTTTTGTGCCTATCAAATTTACTATTTTGCCATAGGCAAACTAAAACTCTATCAGTTCTCTATCTATAAAGCACTAAAACGTAACTTTTATTATGTATAACACTTAACCTCTATACACACTATTTTAAAAACCTGATTGCTAACCTCTAAATTTTTCCTTTTCTAATTGTGAAGGAATAACTCCCCCTCTATTATCAAGTCTGGTGGAACACCACCTATTAAAAGGGAAACCCTATATATACAGTGATTTGCTAACTCCAGTAAGGGATCCCAAGTAACATCTCACCTTTGGCATCATCCTTAAATCTACGATTTGGACAAAAATAAACATATATTAAAAAGTGCTTTCCTTTTTTTTTTATACAAAGAACTATGTATTAAAACAGTCTGATGGATTCTCTACCAAATATGTGCAAAATTTTTTTTTGTGAACTCCCCCTTTAAGCCCCGCCCAAGTTTCTATCTTCCCAATCTATTTACAAACACCTGTTGTGACTAAGCACAATTTTATTCCACTGTATAAACAGTGAAAGCTCAAGCCTAAAACATGGCCACCAACCACCCAGATGCCCCGTGGTAAAGCAGGACAAAGGGGCATTGTGTGTCCCAGGGGAAGGCATTATGTATCTGGCGCTCAGGTTGCCAGGCGAGCGTCTAATGATCTGGCATTTATCAGTCGTGTTTGCTGTCGTGTGTTACCTAGGAAGCAGATTTTATCACAGGTGTCATTTGTAAATTGCCTCTACCCCACCCATTGACCACTCACGTCCGCCTCACTGTGTCCTGTAGAACGGTGCGACTGCTCTGCTCGGGCCGTGCACTTTGTCTACGCAAGCAAAAGGTCAGAAGGAGCCAAAAGAGAGGCAATAACTTCTGAAATTGCTCTTAAATTCTAGATATTGCACCTGGGTTATACTATCTAAAGGGCAAACGTCACCTGTTAAGAAAAAAAGAAGCTGCCCTGTAATGTGGGCCATCAACATCACACCTGCAGACCCACAACCATGCCCCAAAGGAGACCCCTGGTCATCCCTGACCTTGCTATTCTAATAACTGCTAGTATTCTCAGTGAAGAAACAAATCTGGCGCATCTTTCCTTAAAGGGGTTTTGCCACGATGTAATGTTGACGTGGGATCCTCCAAAATGGGCATTTAATTACTTTTCTAAATATATGTGATTTCAAAAAGTGAGAGCTACAGCATTGCTCAGTCACCCTTAGTTTCCTGACAGTTTACATTAGACACGACCAGGACACTGACAGGAGCTGATCTGGCTGCGCTTGCATGTTTACGCTTCTTATCTGATGACATGGAACATGAAGGAGCTTGCAAGGGGCTGGGGAGAAAGTGCAGTGTATGAGGCTGTCTGCTGTATAGAGAATCCACTGGGTGTAATGTAATTATTTGAGTAAACTTTGCAGACGCTCCCTGCTTCCTCGCTCTCTGCTCACCCCCCCCTTCTCTCTCCCCTGTGACTCAGCATGCTTTGTTTATATTCTCTCCTGAGCAGATAAAAGGTAAGGAACTCACTTCCTGGCAAAACCTCTTTAAAGGGGTTTTGCCAAGAAGTGAGTTCCTCATCTAACAGGCTGATACTCCCCTCTTGAGGCATGAAAAAGGGGCTGTGTGTTTCTGTGTTTAAAAA
>JAODAL010022567.1:0-64424 GCA_025379985.1 Phyllomedusa bahiana
GTCAGTTTGGAAGAGGAACGTCGGCCCCGATTGCAAAATTAAACAGATCCCGGATTTGGTGCAATGCAAAATTTTTTTCTTAGCACCTTATTTATAATCTGAACAGGGGGGTTTCCCTTGATTGCATAATATGACATAAGTTTTTAAGACACATGACCAGATTTAGGTACAAATTTGTATAAATCATGATCCCTTTATTTGGCCTTGATAGTAATTATCAGTTTTTTTCCTTTATTGAGGAACATTTATAAGTTTTATTGATTGGGTTTGTTAGAAATTTCACTTGATACGCAATTAAAGCAGTTTTTTAGAAACGGGTCAAGCGACTTTATTAAGAGAAAAATAATTTTTTCTTTAAAACGTTTAGCCCCAAAGCCCTTTTAAGTCTTATATCATCCTTAAAATCCCCCCTTTTGTGAGGAAGTACCAGTCTGTCATCTGCACCCCCCTTTTTGAGGGGTTTTCCTGATCTTTCCTATATGCCACCTTTTCCTTTGTCCCTTTGAAGTGGAGTCATCGCCCCAAAAAGGGCGGCCCCGGAGATTCCTAAACCCCCAAAAATTCCCCTATTAAATCTATAATACCCCGGGCTGCTCAGCATCTGAAAGTGAAATCACTGGGTATTGTACTACTTACCCGTGTCTGGGGGGGGGGGGTCAGCTTCAACAATGCTATTCATCATCCCCATGTGGGGCATTGCAAGGCTTTGGCCCTTGGAAATGTTGTTTTTCCCGTCTGGTGGCACAGTGGGTTCCGCCACGTCTGGCCCTTCCTCCCCCCAACACCAGATGCCGAGCAGGCTTTTTAAGCCGAAAAGCCGTCCCTGCCCCTGGCCGCCCGTGTCACAAAAATTTAAAAGGGCGTCTGCTCTGTCTCTAAAAGTCATCTGACCCGAACTGGACTATAAGAAAGGCCCAAAGGCCGCTTATTTGTTACAGCTCACTGGGTGACTGGGTGGGGTGTCTCGGTGGGGACGGGGGGCCTCATCGGGGCCCCGTTTCAAAACCCCAGGGATGGTGCAGGGCTTTTCCCCCAAGGTCCCGGGTTTTGGGATCACTGCCCAGAGAAACCAGGCGTGTGAAATTAATCTGTCTTGGAGACCGCCCCACAACAGTCAGGATTTGGGACGGCTTCCCCAAAGAGACCGAGTGCTGGCTGTGGACAAAAACCTTTTGCCAGACAAGGGGGTTTCGAAACGTCGAAACTCTGGCTGCCCTTTTGATCGGTGGCTGGAGCACATCCCTTTCCCGGCACATGTTATGAACCTCGTCGCCAAAATTTTAAAGCGCTACCCGGTCTGGACTGCCTGCTGAGGAAAGGCTCGAGGCTGAGTTCCACCCCCCTGTTGACCCTTTCGTCAATTGGTGCGTTGCAGCTCAAATCGGGCCTCCCCGTCAACCCTCTCATTGTTGATGTGGGAAAAACGCTGGAATTCCCCCTCCCCTGCCCAGGATTGTGGGGCGCAGCGCAATGCCTTTAGAGTACGAATACAAATGGCCCCGAAAAACCCGGGTGGGGGGTTGAGCCCCCGAGAGTGGAGGAGGTGAAAGGCTCTGCACCATTTGCCAGTTTTGAAGAAGCCCCCAAAAAGGTCAGTGTGGACAATTCCCTTGTCAGATGACTTGGGGTGATCTTAGTTCGGGAACGATCGTTGGACACTCTAAAACATCAGGTCCCCCAGCAACGGAGGAGGAGACGGAACAGATGCGGACACGGACCCTTTTCCCCGCGAATCCAAAAGACCCGACATTTTCTCAATTTTTCGTCTTCATTGGCGTGGTTTGGGGTCCGGGGTAGTGCAAGGGGGCGCTTCACTCTAGGGTGCATCTTGAGGCAAGTCGGGGCTGTGTTAAAAGGTGCCGGAGGAAGCGGAGGGGAGGAGGTTTTCCGGGACCCGACTTTTACCGAGCCCTTCCTTGAGGGGTTGGGGAAATCAAGGCTCCCCATCTCTCAATGAGTGTTTGGGGATGCTCCATTTCTCCAACATGTTTCCTCCATTAAGGCCATCAAAATGAACAACATTATGGGTGGCCACCCCCCAAATCCCCGGTACAAAACAAAATCAGCACTTTCCTTCCCCCCACCCAAATAAGATAAATCGGGAATGGAGACCTTGCTGTTTGATAAACTGGAGACATCTTTGCTCGCTTCACGTTCTTCAAATGTAGGGGGGGGAACACGTCAGGACGTGACGCAGTAAGTCCCAAGAGCCGCGGGGCACAGCAGGCAATATGGCAGAAGCCTAATGGGTGCCCTTTGGCAATCTTTATTACCACCTCACCAACCTGTAAGCAGGGCAAAAACAACAAGGGAACAGCTTAAGATCATGGTGCACGACTATCTGGTCTCAACACCATGTTTTTGGATTTTTTTTCGGCCCCAATCGACTTCGGGGTATCCAAAATGGTTAATGGCCGAGCTCGTTCGCCACCCTAAGGTGTTGTCCTGCCCGACCAGCTCATATCTGAGGGGCCCTTCGCACAGCTGGGGAGGAGTCATTACAGACAAACGCATCCGGCTTTCCACAGATAATATTGATCGTTTGGCGTTCTCAAGATGAATAGGCTGGATCCTGAGATGTTGTGGCCCCCCAAATTTCCGAGGCACCCATTAGTTGCCGTTAATTCAATTCCTCTTCAAACAGAAATGGGCCCCTTGAAAAAATGTTTTTTTTAAATTCATTTTTTCTCTGAATTTTATTCTCAGTTCCCCAAAAAGGGGCATTTTGCTAGTTTTTCGGTGTGGGATGTTTAAAAGACACAAAAAATTTCATGACAAAAAACCTATTCCATTTCTCACTTTTTTTTGAATTTTTCGCATTTTTCATGGTTTTTAGGTCATGTTGCTGTGAGAAAGCTAATTAGGTCCTTGGAACAGAAATGTGGTTCAACTGGGATTTCTCCCCAAAAATTTTTAAAGTGGCTGAGAAGTCATATTTTTAATTTTTTTGGGGGCATTTGTGGGATAAACTTAACATGGTCCTTTGGAATTTGAAATTGGGGTTCTAAGTGGCTTTTTTCCTCACAATTTTTTTAAAAGGACGTAAGTAAATTTTTATAAGTTTTTTGGGTTTGCTGCTTTTAATGCAGCAATATACAGGTTTAAATTCTAAAAAAAAATTGGTTTTTTTTAAAAGAAAAATTTTTTTCTTCACAATTGCCAAAGTGGCTCAAGGGTTTGTTTTGAATTTTTGGGGGCTTTTGCTGTGAAAGCAGCTATACTACAGGGGCCTATTGTAAAAAAAAGTGGGTTTTAACAGACATTTGTTCTTCAAATTTTCAAAAGTGGCTCACGGGTGAGGTTTGCTTCAAAAAAAACAGGAATTTGGGGTTAGAACAATGTTTTAATGAACAATTGCAAAATTATTGTTTTTGCAAGATCTTTTAAAAAAGTAGCAATCCCGTAGTGAGACAACCCCTTAAAACTCCTTTTTCCGCACTTTTTAAATTGTGGGGCATGCAGGTTTAAGGAAATGCTGTGGCCCAGGAATATAGTCAATGTTTCCCGTTCAACTAAAATGGGGTTGAAAAAAGACTCCTTTTTGCGCACTTTTTAAAAGTGGGGGTTTTATGCAGGTTTGGGGGTCATGCTTCGGCCAGGACAGGTATAGTCAATGTCCAGTTCAACTAAAATGGTGGTTCAAAACTCCTTTTCCGGCACTTTTTAATTGTGGGTCAGAACAGGTTTATGGTCTTTATTTGTGGTACAGAACAGGTATAGTAAATGTCCAGTTCAACTAAAATGGTGGTTAAAAAGACTCCTTTTTCTGGCACTTTTTATCTGGGGGTCAGACAGGTTTAATGTTCTTTACTGCGGTCCAGGACAGGTTAGTCAATGTCCAGTTCAACTAAAATGGTGGTTGAAAGACTCCTTTTCCCGGCACTTTTTAATCTGTGGGTCAGACAGGTTATGTGGTTCCTACTGCGGTCCAGGACAGGTCTATCAATGTCCATTTTCAACTAAAATGGTGGTTAAAAGATCCTTTTCCCGGCACTTTTTATTCTTGGGTGAGACGGGTTTAATGGTCATACTGTGGTCCAGTACAGGTCTAGTCAATGTCCAGTTCAACTAAAATGGTGGTTGAAAGACTCCTTTTCCCGGCACTTTTTAATCTGTGGGTCAGCCCGGTTTAATGGTCATACTGCGTCCAGGACAGGTCTAGTCCATGTCCAGTTCAACTAAAATGGTGGTTGAAAGACTCCTTTTCCCGGTACTTTTTAATCTGTGGGTCAGACAGGTTTAATGGTCATACTGCGGTCCAGGACAGGTCTATTCAATGTCCAATTCAACTAAAATGGTGGTTGAAAGACTCCTTTTCCCAGCACTTTTCAATCTGTGGGTCAAGCAGGTTTAATGGTGATAGTGAGGTACAGGACAGGTCTAGTCAATGTCCAGTTCAACTAAAATGGTGGTTGAAAGACTCCTTTTTCTTGCACTGTTTAAGCTGGGGGTCAGACAAGTTTAATAGTCATACTGTGGTACAGAACCGGATAGTCAATGTCCAGTTCAACTAAAATGGGGGTTCAAAGACTCCTTTTTCTTGCACTTTTTAATCTGTGGGTCAGACAGGTTTAATGGTCATACTGTGGTACAGGACAGGTATACTCAATGTCCAGTTCAACTAAAATGGGGGATCAAAGACTCCTTTTTCCGGCACTTTCTTAATCTGGGGGTCATGCAGGTTTGGGGCTCATGCTGTGACCCAGGACAGGGATAGTCTATGTCCAATGAAACTAAAATGGTGGTTGAAAGATTCCTTTTTCCGGCACTTTTTAATCTGGGGTCATGCCGGTTTGGGGCTCATGCTGCATTCCAGAACAGGGATATTCAATGTCCAGTTCAAGTAAAATGATGGTTCAAATCATACTGCCTTCAGACATTTTTTTAATTTGTAGGTCATGCAGGTTTTAAAAGGGTCAGGTTTTGGTACAAGACAGGGAAAGTGAATGGTGTGTGATTTTTTCTGGGGGTTTTTAAAACCTAAGTGTTTTGCCTTAGATGTGACTATCCATTTGACTGTTGTGGATGAAATTAAAGCTTCCCCAAACCCCCTTTTTGGGGTTTTGTAAGAATGGGGTTTTGTTCCTCTCCCATAGACTTTAATGGTCATCGGCGAAAATTATTATAATATGGGAAATCGTTTTGATAATTCCCCGATATGACTCCCGACCCAGGGACGATAGTCGACGTATTCGCTTTTCACTAATGACATGTTCTTGGGCCGTGGTGAAAAAAGTGATAGAAAGCTCTTGTCAGTTACCATGTGCAATTTCCTAAACCGGTGCCTAAACCGGTGTCAAAGGGACCCTTGAGCAGCAGCTACCACTTCACCTCATATAGCTATGCTTCCCTTTTTTTCAGTTATCATTGAAAGGAAGAATTATTTTACCTGTGAATTTTTTTCTGTGACTCCTAGGCCAATTGTTTCACAAGTTGTCAATGTACCCAGTTTACTTTTATAAAAATTTAAAACCTGTCATCTTCCCCCTTTGACTTTCAGGGGGAATCAGGTTTAATCAAGATTGAGATTGAAAATCGAACGTTTTTTCTTTAAAATCGAAGTCGACTTGATCTGATTTTTTTTAATGATCGCTATTCTATCAAAATCATGCTGCTTCCCCTATTTTAGGCTTTTGATTGGCAAATAGCTCGCTAGGGCCACATGTGGGATGCATCTAAAATGAGTCATAATCAGGGAAATCTTCCAAATTTTCACAACATTATGATATTTTTCACAAATAAACGGGGTTTTTTGGACAAAAGTATTACTAATTTTTAAGTACAAATGGGTAAAGAAACATTCTCTGAATCACACCAAGACAACAATACTAGCAAGAAAATAGTCGAATACCATTAAAGTTGAATACCGCATTAAAGTGCCCATCTTCGGTAACAGTACTTCACCTGCTGTTGCTACATGTAGCCTACATAGGACAGCTTCTGATGGTGAGTCAGAGTTTGGGAACAATGCCCAACACTTTGTTCCAAGAGACTTCTATTTAGACGATGCTGTCAAATCCTTGCTGTTACGGTCTGGAGGTGGATCCACTGGACCACCGCAGGCGATGGCGTAAGCCCCCAGCAGGGAGTGGGTCTAAGTGGGTCCGGTTTCACCAGAGCCCACCGCAAGCGGGATGGTCTTGCTGCGGGGGAGCCCACCGGGTTTCACTACCACTGGCGGGCTTGCCTGAAGTGGCGGCCAGGGGTGCAAGGTTCAGGAACGGCAGGAAGGCTGTGGTCGTGGACAGGCAGGAGGTCAGGACAGGCGGCTCTGGTTCGTAGACGGTAGACAAGCCGAAGGTCGGGGCAGGGGGGAAGGTTCGTAGAGGGTTTAAAGTAGCAAAGGAGTCGGTACACGGGAAGGCAAGACAGGAACGCTCGGGAAACACTTTCACCTGGAATATACACCAAGGATCCGGCAAGGGGCCCGGGAGGAAGAGGCCAGACTTAAATGGAGCAGTGCCCGGCAATAACCATTACGGTGCACTGCCCTTTAAATCTCAGAGAGCCGGGCCGGGCACGCCCTAGGGGCGGAGCTACAGCCCGGGGGCAGAGAGCCGACAGAGCAGGAGCGTGTCTGGGTAAGTGGACGCTGGCAGGGGCTGCGACACGGGCGGACCCCGAACCCGACGTGCGGGACGGGGCTCCGCTGGGAGCGGGGGCACGGACGCGCCTGCGGCCCGGGACAGTGGTCGCAGGGGCGTCCGTTACACTTGCCCACAGCTGAAGAAGCCATACATATGCTCAAAAGGACTCAAAGTATTCTTTCTAAAGCTTATGTAAGCTTACATAAAATTGCTGTTAGTGTTTTTGCAAATTCTTCTTGGTTAACATGTCTAGAGTTCCTGCTGAGTAGGGAAACTTCTATTCAAGACATCTTCAGTCTCCAATATCCTGATAATGATCTAGAGATTCTCTCCTGCGGTAAATAGTCTTGTCACCAAAGAGAAGTCTTGTTTGAGCTGTCATCGCCTTGAACGTTTCTCCAAATGGTTAAAGCTCATACGCACCTCATACGCACCTCATACACACCATTGCAAGGTCAGTTCACATCGAGTGTTTTTCACATGGAACTGAAATGTATATGTGAAAAAAAGGATTTTCCAAAGAGCATCCCCAGTGTCAACTTAAAACCAGTAATTGATAATTATGGCATGCTGTGGGTTGGCGGTCACCTAAACAGGTGAGCAAAGGCAATAGATCAAGCCAGATATTTTATCACTAGAGATGGGCGAATCAATTCCAATGAAGTTGAATTAGTTTAGAATTTCAGGAAAACTTCGGTTCTGTACGAAGCCGAAGTTTATGGTACTTCGCGGGAACGAATAATTTTTTTTTCTAAAATGGCTGCGAGCACATGGCGTGACATTGGGAAGAGAACTCTGGGAGGAAGAAAAGAACACCCTCAATGACATGTGCAGACATGAAGCCAATCAGCAACCAGTGGGCTTCTGTGACGTCACATAGTTACATAGTTAGTACGGTTGAAAAAAGACACGTGTCCATCAAGTTCAACCAAGGGTGGGGAAAATGTGGGTGAAGGGAGAGAGACAAGGACTTTAAGCCCAGCCTCACCACTGGTTAATACCCTGAGACCCACAAGGCAAGAACCAATCTGCTCCAGTGGAAACCCTATCTCTGACCCCAGAGACTCCACCAGTCAGGATCCAGAATTTTAAATAGCTATGTACGCATTAATATTCCAGATAGGTATCTAAGCCTTTCTTGAAACTCTCTACCGTTCCTGCTGTGAACAGCTCCTAAGGCAAGCTATTCCCCAGATTCACAGTTCTTACAGTGAAGAACGCCCTTCTCCTCTGGAGATTGAATCCTTTTTTTTCTCTAGTTGAAGGGAATGTCCCCTTGTCTTTTGAGGGGGCTTCACTTGAAATAATTTTTCCCCATACTTTTCGTAGGGGCCATTTATATATTTATATAATGAATCATGTCCCCCTGAAGCCGTCTTTTCTCAGGACTAAATAAGTTAAATTCTACTAACCTCTCCTCATAACTAAGATGCTCCATTCCCCTTATAAGTTTGGCTGCTCATCTTTGTACTCTTTCTAGCTCTATTACATTTCTTCTATAAACTGGAGCCCAGAAGTGAACAGCATATTCTAAGTGAGGTCGCACCAATGCTTTGTACAGCGGTAGAATTACATCCTTGTCCTGCGAGTCCATGCCTCTTTTAATACACGCCAATATCTTACTTGCCTTAGAGGCAGCTGATTGACATTGCATGCTGTTCTGTAGTCTATGATCTACAAGAACACCCAGATCTTTCTCAACAAGCGATTCTCCAAGTTTTTCTCCCCCTAGGACATATGATGCCTGTAGATTATTTCTACCCAGATGCAGAACCTTACATTTATCCACATTGAACCTCATTTGCCAAGTGGATGCCCAAGTACTCAGTATGTCCAGGTCTGCTTGCAATTTATGAGCATCTTCCATAGATTGCACTACCCTGCATAGCTTGGTGTAATCTGCAAAAATCGAAACCGTGCTATTGATCACTTCCACTATATCGTTAATAAATACATTGAATAAAAGAGGATCCAATACTGAGCCCTGCGGCACCCCACTCACAACCGGGAACCACTCAGAGTAGGAGTCATTTACCACCACTCTCTGAGTACGATCCAACAGCCAGTTTTTAATCCAATTACACACTATTATCTCTAACCCAATGGATTCTAATTTACGTAACAAACACTTATGTGGGACAGTGTCAAACACCTTTGCAAAGTCTAAAAATACAATATCCACAGCTGCCTCACTTTCCAGACTTTTACTCACCTCTTCATAAAAACAGATCAGATTGGTCTGACAGCTTCTGTCCTTAGTGAATCCATGCTGGCAATCACTAATAATATTGTATTTGTCCACATATTCCTGTATATAGTTCCTTATGAGCCCCTCAAACATTTTTCCCATTATGGGTGTACTTCTGCCCCATACACGCCTGAATTCCATCTGGTTTTTCTTTAAGGTATTTCAAAATCTTGGGTTAATTAGCCCTCTTGTTTGTGGGGTAATTTGGAGTAAAATGAAGGGTGTGTGTATTTTTTTGCCCCATATACGCCTAAATTCCATCTGGATTTTTCTGTAGGGTATTTTATACTATTTCTATGCAATGACTAAGGGTGCAGTTTCACCCGAAACGTGTTAGCTGTTAGGCTTTTGTATGGTTGGGGCTAATAATTATTAGGGTCCTAAACCTTATTAAGTTTTATCTCCGGATTTTGTATTGCTGGAACCGCTGTATTATCTCTTTCAAATTGCATTGTTATACGTCTTGCTTCAGACTGAACACCTGCGGATGCCTCTTTTTGACGCTGAAGTATTGTGGGTGAGCTGGCAACCATTTTTCTATTTGTAGGGTATTTTATACCTAAGGATTAATGAAGCCTCTTGTTTGTGTGGTAATTTGGAGTAAAATACAGGGTGTGTATTTATTTGCCCATATACGCCTGAATGCTATCTGGTTTTCTGTAGGGTATTTTATACCCAAGGGTTAATTAAGCCTCTTGTTTGTGGGGTAATTTGGGGCAAAATATAGGGTGTGTGTATTTTTACCCCATATATGCCGCATTTATCTCATTCATCTGTAAGCTATTTTTACCAAGGGTTAATTTCTCTTTTTGTTTTGGGGGGGGAATTTGAGTAAAATAGGGGTGTGTGTATTTCTGCCCTACCGCCTGAAATCCATTAACTTCAGACGATGGGGGTATTTTTTTTCTGGGGCCCAAGAGAAAATTTTTTACTTTTTGTGGTGAATTCTTTTTCAAATCCATGTTGGAAAATTTCAGTCCTACAAAAGCTAAAACCCCAGCCTTTTCGTTTCTTGGGATATTGCTATCTGTGGAAAACAGTTAATTTTTTAAATTATTGTGGTGATTCTGTTATTGCTAATTTTACGTAGAGCCCCCCCCCCCCCAAAGAAAGAATAAAGGGTTTTGTCTCGTAATTTTGCATTGCATCACTATATTTTGCCTTTCCTTTGTCCTTCAGTGCGCTTTTTTGGTCAATAATCATCATTGCTAAGCCAAAAAAAAACAGGAGTTGATCCCAAAAAATAAGAAAATTTGAATATTTGCTGTGTTCTGTGTTTTGTATCCACTTGTTTTTGGTTTACCCTTCTTGCAATCCTGATGCAAACAAAGGCCCATGTCATACTAGCATTACGTTTTTTCTGAAGACACAACGGTGGTTTTTTCCCTTTTCATTCTTGTGACAGATTAAAGCGGGGGGAAAACCAAAACATAGTGCAAGTCATAGAGTGGGGGGGGGGAGGGTGGAAAAGCTTTGGGAAAACCACAGGGTAGTCGACTGAGAGGGGGTTTAGTTGGGAGCTGAGTGGCCACAAAGTGCAAATCGATTTTAAAGGGTGGCGCGCATGATTGGCCAGACGGGGCACAAGTACACGTGGGATTTTGGCGGCAGCAACAGCAGCAGCATCATTTCACAATATCATAATTTTGGGGGTGGCGGCAGTAGGGGGCATATTGGGGAGGTGGCGTAAGAGAAACATAAGCCAGAGGTGCATGGTGACATAGCCGGAGAGACAGCGCAGCAAGGGGAGATGAGTGGCGGGGTGGCATCCCAGCTCAAAAGGTACTAATGCCCCGTAAAGGGTTTGGGGAGGGGGGTGTCAAATGGTCCCGGGTAAAGATGGTGGGGGTTTTTAAAGGGAGCAGTTGACAGAAGATTGGGGCATCAGGCGTGGGGGGCGCTCAGAATGTAGCTGAGGCAGGTAGGAGAAGAACCCGGGGTTTCAGGTTGCCCCAGGTGCTGCTGCGGGGGTACAAAATCCTGGGGGGGAAGAAAGCTGTCATCAACAATCCAGACTAGGTTGTCTGTTTGGAGTGGATGCTCCTAACCCCCCATCCCTCCACAGCACCCGGGGCTTTAGTACATAAATCGAGAACCCCGGTCAACCTTCTTGGGATGGAAAAATTGGCGCAGATAGTCTGCAGCCATACAAGACTGACTACAAAAATGTCTCTATAGTATTTGGGTTTTCCCCCCGTCTTGGCAGTTGAAAAAAATCCCCCCATTTTTGGCCATAATGAGGGCCCAAGAGTGTGGGAGCCAGAAGCACCTTCTGCCGAGGGGGAAAAATTTAGCTGTCACAGCCAGGCAAACCGCTGTGGGGCCATTGCAAGGTGGACTTGAGAGACCCCCTGCCTCCATCCCCACTGTAAAAAATGCCACGGTTTGTTGGGTATTTTCCCTCATTTCCTAACCTCGGCTGCTCCTCTCCTTTAAGCGGATAAAAAAAACACTCTTTTGCCAGACACTGCTTGTGCTCCAATGTTTTCCTTTCCTCCTCCAGATCAGTCACTGGATCTGTGGCCGTGGTGTAGTCGCCCCTCTCTAATCCTCTGACCAGACAGATTTTGCAGCATCTGTTTCCCGACATGAAGCGTGGAATGAAGTTATTCTCCCGTGTCTGTGGGTGACAAATAACGTTGCCTCCTCAAAGGGTCTGTGCAAATGGCAGGTGTCCTGCATGAACTGCCACTGGCTGACATAAAAATTACACAGTGGATCCCTGTCCACATGGATCATCAAGAAATCATTAATGGTCTTTCTCTGTTTATCGATTTCTCCCTGTTTTGCCCTGTTCATGATTTTCTCTGTTTTTTCTTGTTCATGTTTATTGTTCTTTTTAGCTCAAGGGGGGTGCTTGGTGGGTAGAAAAGGCAAAGGATGCAAAGTTTCCTGTAAGTTCTCTAATGTGCATTGTCCCCACTTTAAAAGGGAGGGGCAGCAGTACCCCAACCCTTTGGCAGGGCATGGGAGCTTCTGCCCCTTTTGGGGTTGCTAGAGCATATGCTGTTTTTGGCAATCATCTTGGTGAACGATGCTGGCCCCGAGTCCGGGAGAGAGCATCTGGAATGGTAGATGTGTGAAAGGCAGGGAGTTGTCTTCGGCAGAGTGGTGGGGCCTTAACTGCCCGAAAAAGGGGGGATACCCCTGCGTGCGCTTTCTGTTGCTGTGGGGTGACCCCAATTGGACAATTTTCCCCGTCCCTGTATGGGGCTGCATGTTTTATGCGGGGGTGTGGTGCCAAAGTTGGTCCCCCGGTAAAAGCTTTACTTTGTGCCCACAGATTTACCCAAAACCGTTCACCCTTTTCTGTGTCTTGTCAAAAAAATGCCCCCCCAGCGAGAAGGTGATTTTTCCACGAATGCTCCGCATGAGACTGTTACCGCGCTGCCCCAGTGAGCCCCCGCGCTGTACTTTCTGGGACCTGAAAAGTAGGTGTTTAAAAATTTCCCTTTGGCTCCGACCTCGCACTGTTGCCTCCCGTGGATTCCGGCCACACTACCAAACACTGCCTGACGCGCCAGCTGCCCCTTCTTTCCAATGATGATGTGAAGCCCTTGCTTCAGGGCCGGGACGATGGATAGTCGAAGGTAGGCGGGCCACCCGCGGTAGGGGGGCCCT
Organism: Phyllomedusa bahiana; assembly: GCA_025379985.1. NCBI lineage: Eukaryota > Metazoa > Chordata > Amphibia > Anura > Hylidae > Phyllomedusa > Phyllomedusa bahiana. The sequence goes on from JAODAL010022567.1 coordinate 12,457, forward strand.
TTCTCAGGGAGAAGGGGGGCGCAAAGGGGGCATGGGGTGGGCTGAATTTCCATTTGCGGGGGAACTTTATGCCTTGTTTAACTAGGGCACCCCAAAAAACCCTGTCCTAGACTGCTTGTTCACCGTTCAAAAGCGTTTGGCTACATCGATTGTGTTTGCCGTCACCGCTTCCTCCCCAAAGGTGTCAAAGTCAGAGCCTGACCGCTCACAATATAACCCCCCCATGCCACTTCCCCATCACTCTTGCCCGTTTTAGAACAGCGGATGTTTTCCCCCCCCCTTCGTGCCCCCCTGTCCCCAAAAGTTCATCCTCATGTATAGTGGCCGGCCCCCCAAAAATAGTAGTTCTCTTGATCCCAATGGGACAGAGGGGGTTGAGGGGGAAAGGGAGTGCCCCCGACCTGCTCCCGGGGGAATGCCCAATAAAAAATTTTGTCTTAGGATGCACCGACTCTTTGCCCGGGGTTTCAGAGCCTTGGGGGGAAAATGGGACTAGTCAACCGGAGAACGTTTGGGTTTTGGGGGTCAACACCATCCGTAGATGACACCCGGGAAATCTCGCCTCGCGGGGTGCCTTTTTGTGATGTCCCTTTATGTGCTCGATGTGCCCCCTCCAGGGAACCCACTATTGGTTCTTTTTTACCCCTGTGATCAGGCACACTACAAACCCCCACAGTTTTAATTGTGCTCTGAAAAAAAATCTTAGACAAGCCTACAAGATCCCTAATTGTTAACCCCCCAAATTCTGTCCCATTCATCCTTCCTGCACTTTGGAAAACCCCCAAGGCACTTATCTGTTATGAGTAAAGGTTGGGGGCAGGGTTCATCCACTTTTTTTGTATACGCCCCCTATTTAGAACATGGCTGGACCATTGTAAACCAAGCACTTGTCACCCTTGTTTCACCAATACACCGTAATAGATTGTAAGCTCTATTATTATTATGGGACCTTGGCCCTCAGCTTAGTTCTTTCCAGCTGGCACTGACATTACCTTGTCAGGCTGCATTCCCACTATAGTTATTTGGTCAGTTTTGCCCCTGTAACTGCCCAGAGAAGTGAAGTGTGAAGCTATTCTATAGAGTGGCGGCTGTCATCTGCGTGTCATACTAAAACACAGCATTGTATGAAGATCAAACCATGATACCTATGCATATTTGAGCATGGCACAATGTTCTACGACACCCTTCAGGCTCTCCGCAGCCAGGAAATAGCTGTTTTTAACGCAAAATAAATTCGGGTCGAAAATCATTTTGGCTGAAATTTCGGCGAACCTGGCAAATTGAATTTTTGAGAAATTTTTGGGATAAATTCTGGTGGCTTTTGGTGCTTATTTCAGAATTTTATATATATATAAATACTCTCCTTAAGTAATATACAGTTTTTGCTTACAATTTTTCAGCTTTACAAAAAAATTCTGAAATAAGCACAAGAAACCACCGGAATTTATCCCATTTTGGAAACTTCAACCATTAAGGTATTCTTTTAGGGTTATGATAATCATTTTTACCTCCCAAGTAATTTTCAAAAATGAGTGTGCAATATATTTTCTGAGGCAGCCAGTGGAAAAGTATATAATGGTGTATATATCCCAGCCATGTCACCAAGACGCATGTCACCAAGGTGACATAAACTTTGGTGAAATAAAAAGCCAACTTCGATAGATGTCAACAGCATCAGGCTGTTGACACACATGTAATGTTAATGTTAGTATGGCTTACAGCCAGTCTGGGACTTCTTTTCATTATGCGTAAGCAAAGAGTTGAGTGGGTGCTTACTCCCCAAGTTCCACACCTTTTTACCTGGCCTTTATAAGTCAGCAAGTCAACAAACATCACTGCAAGTCTGAAAATCACTGCAATAAGCAAAACCATTAAAAAGTTATTCCCACCTATCGTGACACATGGCAGATTTGAAGAATAACGCTGTGTCAGAAAAGGATAAAGTGTGTAACGCACAGAGGTAGTGGATCTGCTGGACCACCGCAAGTGATGGTGGAAGCCCACACCAGGGAGCGGAATCTAAGTAGGCCCCTGTTTTCACCAGAGCCCGCCGCAAAGCGGGATGGACTTGCTGCGGCGGGAGTCTACCAGGTCGCTTCCACTGGCGGAGCTTGCTTGCGATGTCAGCGAAGGATAGGCGTGGTACAGATTCGACAGGCAGGGTCGTAGTCGGGGACAGATGGTAAGGTCAGGGCAGGCGGCAGAGGTTCGCGGTCGAGGGACGTAGGCAAGAAGGTACGATACAAAGTAATCAGGACAAGACTTCTTAGAACGCTTTCTCGATAGGCAATGGGCACTAAAGATACGGTGAGGTTACGAGGAAGAGGCAGGCTTAAATAGGGGCAGCGACCGGAAATAACCAATTACCGGTGCGCTGGCCCTTTAAATCTAACACTGCCGGCACGCGCGTGCCCTAAGGAGCGTGACCACACACCGTGGGACCGAGACAGCAGCAGCAGGAGCGTGGCCGGGTAAGTGAGCCTTGGGACCGGCAGTGGAATGAGCTCGCCCGCGACCCGACGTGCAGGATGCGTCGCCGCTCAGCAGCGGGGCACGGATGACAAAGTGCAGCACAAAGTGGTCAGATAACAGTGCAGAGACCATACTTCTCTTTACTATGGAGATTTTGGCATTCCCTTCATTCACTGAAAAATGAAGGAATTTCTTTCTTTTTATGGGAGTATGTTAACACCACCCCTACCACATGAGACTATGGTTCTCAAGATCATCTAATGAAAGTGGACTTTGTTCCAGGATATCTAAAAAATTAGGTCATTGTATCCACTAAAGAGATTGTTTTCATTAGTTACAAAAATTTAGAAACAATTATATGTAATATTCCATTCTGTGTCCCAAGTTACAGCTTGTTAGAATAGAACACACATTAAGCAGTTGTAAACATATTAACATTTTTTTTACATTATTTAATTAGCAGGTGTGTGAATCTATTAGTGTACACGGCTATTTAATTTATTCTGATCAAATGTAAGAATATGTCTTGACTGTGCTTGTTGGGAAACATGTCCAAACCTTTCTTTTTATAAAACATATTTTTCTTTAGAATAAAATGTCACTTCATGTCTCGGAAGATATTGTTCTCCTCACAAAGTCTGATGAAAATGAACAGATGTAAGCAGGATTGTATGTGGTCTTTCTTTTATCCTATTTTATACCAGTTCAAAATAGTACACATTGAAAATGCAGAAAAGAAGCAAGCAAACTTTCAATTGCTGGACCATTTTCGACTTCAGAAAAATCTGTTTACATATGCTTGAATGGTCCTGCTGAATAGACTGTGTCTTTTGAATTCAGCCTGAGGTCAGCCCTAATGCTTTGCTCACTGGTCCAGACTCTTTTCATAGGGAGCAGCTGCCTCTAATTGCCATCACAAATTGATATGATGTAGACCCCTAGCAGAGTGTCAGTGCATGTTTTGTTCTTTAGAAGTGGTGGAAAGCCTCAGAAAACGACCAACTGGGGCTTATTACAATAAAGCGTAAGATCTGATTTGATACACTTTAGACGAAAACATGGTCTTACTGAAAAGCACAACTGATGACAGAGGGAGCTACATGGCTGTTAAAACTCCATGAAGGAAGCAAAGGCACTTAAACATTTATTAAGTTACACCAAATTAATTTATGAAACAGTTTGAAAAGTATATATAAATCACTGCAATGTGAACATGACAGAAAATGATTTATTTCCATAAAGTATTCACTGAGATTTAAGCAAGCAATATTTAGCCTGTGGAATAATATATAATAGAATTCCAGATATGAACGATTAATATACGTTATAGCATTCAATAACTACACATGCATTACTCATCTTGGCAAAGCTACTGCTATAGAAAAAAATCCCTAATCAGTATCCTTTCAGATATCAGTATCCTTTTTTTTATCACATGCCTGTACACAACATCAAACTGCATCCCACAAGACTAACATTGTACCCAGCCATAGCTAAGGAATACAAGCTCATCATCCTCACTCTATTTCTTTCTTTTCTTTCATTCTTTCTTTCTTTCTTTTTTTCTTTCTTTTTTTCATACATGTATGTATAGACTTATATGCATGTATTTATAGAATTTTAAGTGTGTAAACATACCAATATGCTTTTGCGTATATGCATATATGCACACACATAAACATATGTATTTGTTAGCATGCTCACTCTATCACATTAAATATCTATCCACACACCCCACACATATTATATATATATTATATATATATATATATTTATATATTATATATATATATATATATATATTTTATAAAAAATATATATATATTTATATTTATATATATTAAAGCCCTCTGGTTGAAAGGAAAAACACATTACTCTCAAATGAGCGGGCTGGACGATTTGCATTGTGCTAAACTTCTGCAACATAATGGGAAGTCCAACAGGGAATCAGCTCACATATTGTACTGGTGATAGGTACTAAGCAAATCAGCAGAGTTTATATAGAGGAAGTCAAAGAAAGCAATTTATTAGTACATTTAGTAAGAAGGCCAGTTCTGTACAGTTGTAATGGCAGATGTGTTTCCTTGAATGAGAAAATTGTGTTCGATGTGATCTGAACTTCCACATCAATGCTACTCTTTAAAATGAAAGTTGTTTCTTTTGTAAAACGCTATTGAAACACACAGCAGGTATGTAAGACTTAGAATGTGCATGGCTCACTCAAAAAGTACCTGGAAAAATCTACAGCAGTTTTAAGTTTATAGATATATTTTAATAGGAATGCTTTAAAAAATGAATCTGGTAAGAAATTAAATGTTAAAAACATTAAATTGTTACACATTTAGAAATAATAGGATGTCATAAACTGTATTTAAAAAAAAAATCAGCTGCTAATGTAAGAGTTTGTGAGCATGGCTAAGTAAAAAATTATAAGGCCATGCTGTACCTCTGTATGTTTCCAATGCAGGGGCGTGGATAGGGTCCTAAAACATTCGGGGCCCGTGCCCTCTGTGTTACATTTTGCTCAGTAGGGCTGGGTTCTCGCAGCATTTTTCACGCCACTGTGGCATGTATTTTCATAGAGAAAAAAGGTATATTCCTGTCACTACTATTACACGTATTTCACAGAGAAACTGTCTATCACCTCAGCAGTGCACTGTATAATGAAAATCAGTGCTGAAAAATTTACTTTTTGAAAAGCACGGATCTATATCTGATATTACAATATCTACAGCAGGTGTTTGAACAGTGAATCACCCAATAAATTTAGAGGATCAATTTGAATTGAAATTTAACCCCTTAACGACCTTGGGCATATGAGTACGTCCTAGGGCCGCTAAGGGGCTTTGCAGGGGGATCGCGCTGCGACCCCCCGCAACAGCCGGGGGTTTAGCGGCAAATCGCCCCCTAAAACCCCACAGTAACAGCGCCGGGGGGTGGCTCGCCCGCTGGCGCTGTTTTACCCACCCAGGCGCCTGGGGCCCAAAGATGGCCGCGGCGTCTGAATTAACGCCGATCGGTGCCGCGCTCCGATGGTGCGGTGATCGGCATCAGCGCAGCTTTGCTGCGCCGATCGATCCCCAGGTATTGTGGTGGGGAGCCTTTCCCGTCACTTACCCTGGCCGGTTTGCCCCACTTCCGTCCGTAGACAGGAAGTGGGGAAAACCGCCATCTTTGTACACCCTAATGCATTGCCTATGCAATGCATTGGTTGTATTAACAATTGCGCCACCTAGTGGGGCAAGTACCACAGGGTGGGCCTCAAGTTACAGTAAAAAAAAAAAAAAAATAAAGTTTTACAGTACAAAAAAAAAAAAAAAAAGGATTAAAAGTTCAAATCACCCCCCTTTCCCCATTTTACAAATAAAATCATTAAAATAATAAAAAGTTACACATATTTGGTATCGCCGCGTCCGAAAAATTCCGATCTATAAAAATATAAACATCATTTTCTTTATCCCGTACGCATGAACCACCGTTAGAAGAAAAAAAAAAATTCCAAACGCCAAAATTGCATTTTTTGGTCATTTTTAAGTTCCACTCAAAAAATATGGGAATAAAAATGATCAAAAAACGTTGGCATGCATTTCCAAATTGGCTGCGATAAAAAAAGTGACACTTAAGCCCGCAAAAATGTACCCTCACTGTCGTCCGTTAGGTGTTAGTAACAAAAAAAAGTTATTGGTCGCACAAATGGCTGCCGTGGCGCAAATTTCCAAAATAGAAAACTGTTTGGAATTTTTTATCTGTTACAAAAACATAACGGTAAACCTTACATGTATGGTATTGCGGATGTGTTGTAACAACTGAAGAATACAGATAACCACATTATATTTACCGAAGATTCGAACGCCGTATAAAAGCAAAACCCCGTAAACCATGGCGAAAATACTTTTTTTTTTCACATTTGTCCCACTATGGAATTTTTTTTTCGGTTTTTTCCCAGTATATTCTATGTTATAGTGAATAATCACAAATTAGAAAGTAAATCTGGTCCACAAAATAAATAAGCCTTCATGTGGTCTATGTAGGTGGTAAAATAAAAGTTTATGAATTTCAGAAGGCGAGGAGCGAAAAACGAACGTCTCACCAAAAAAAAAAACGCCGGGTCCTTAAGGGGTTAAACAGTCCTCCTCATCATACTGTTTGCATTTTGACATAATGAGACCAAGACAACACCTTACAATTGATCAACAGTATTTCACCAACTCAAGGCTTTAAGCAAGATGCTCGCAGATTGAAGTGACCACTGAGCTTAGAGTGTCCAGAGTGATGGCTGGTTGTATCTGAAATAGAGAGAATCTGGTGAGAGTCACAGAACAAGGCAAAGCAGTGGACGTCTTTGACTTACATTTAAAAAACACATGATGATGACCACTTTTACTGTAAACTCAATGCTCTGATGAATGTTAATTGACTGCCACACTAAATCCAGGCACATTTAAGGGAAAGTGGAGGGTTACCAAGTGTCAATTATGACCATTCTTAATCATTTACATAATTTACATCATTGTGGTCTATAGGTAGGTATATATGTCCCACATTATGTTGTAGGGCTCCCCAGTATGTAGGTAGGTCTATACGTCCCAAAGTAAGTAATGGGGCCACCAAGAATGTAGGTAGGAATAAAAAAAAATCAGCATCTCTACATGTCTGACAGCCATTCCATTCCAGTGTCAGTTGAATTCCAAATAAAGTATACCTTTCTACTTAATGTACTTCTGATTAGGTGATCACCTGACCCACATCTTATTTAATGAAGGAAAATATAAAAATACTTGCTGCGGTTTCACAATTACTCTTGCAATGGGAACAACCTGAAAAGGCAAAACAAGATGCGAGGAATAGGCCAAAAGGGAATTTGAATGAAAAAAAATAATTTAACCATCAAGTGAGTTTAAAAAGAAAAGTCTTGTGTGAGGAAAAGAAGGGCTCAATTCTGGCTTTACTAGCAGAGGGATACAGTGAGCATCATGTTGCCTCAATCCTTAAAATTTTGAAGACTGCCATCCATTACAACAACTGGAGTATGGTAATCTTCTCTGAGTCTAATTTTCAGCTTTTCCCAACACCAGGTCATCTAATTGGTTAGAGGAGACTGGAGAGGCGTACAATGCTCTTGACACCCACTGGTTGACTATTTGGGGGAGGGTTGGTTGATGATCTGGGGGATGCTTCAGCACAGGCTGGCAATTGGGCAGGTTAATCTTTGCGGATGCATATGAATCAAGCCCGCTACAAGGTTTTGGAAAAACACTTGCTTCCTTCTGCTCAGGACAATGTTCCCAAACTCTGAGGACTCTTTTTCCCAGCAGGACATGCGCCATGCCAACAGAAAGGTCAGATCAATGGTCTAGGATATGAAGGCAGTAACCACACTCAAAGACCCTGTTATGGCCGCCAATCTCAGACCTGAAACCCATTGAACAACCTCTGGTATTTAATTCAAGGGAAGATGGTAGTCACAAGCCATTCAAACAAAAGAAGAACGCTTATATTTTTGTGCCAGGAGTGGCCATAAGGTCACCAAAAAGCAGTGTGAAGACTTGTGAAAGCTGGTGGAAGTATGCCAAGACGCCTGAAAGATTGGATTAAAAAAACATGGTTATTCGACCAAATATTGATTCTGAACTCTTCCTGACTTTAAACATTAAGATTATTGTTTCTAACCAAATATGATTTTGTTTTGCATTATTTGAGGTATATACAGCACTGCTATTCTTTTTATTATTTGAAGGTTTCTCATTTACTGCAAATAAATACAAATTGTATAATTGTATAATTGCGGGGCATACAGTATGTCCGCAATTATGCGGGGTGATATGTGAGTCGCGCTGATACGCGCATACCCCCACGGTGGGAAGGGGGGGTGGCCCCATAGACTGTCATTACTCGCGGTGCATTTTTGCCGCAAATAATTGACATGTCACTTATCTCTTATTGTAGGAGCGGGGAGAGGAGGCGTAATCCATAGCTCTCTATGAGAACTGTGGATTACCGTAATTTCGCCGCACATCTCGCTCGTATTAGAGCGCAAATACGGCACGAAATAAGCGTTGAAATTCCCCCATGTGAACATAGCTTTTCACACCGCCTGTGCTGTATACGCCGGAGGGCCGCAAGCCTGCTTGTGACCTTTCGGAGCACTAAGTGGGGCAGGGAGCATCCTGCTCTGTGGTTGCCCTCAAGTGTATGTGTACACAGAGGACGCATATACAGCTGAAAAGACAGTCCCCCGGAACCTGGCGACAGACTGTCAATCTTATCCAATGTTATGTAGCAACACAGATAAGTTTTTTGTTTCCAGGGGTTTTGTTTTTTTGGGCGTTTTTAATTTGGATTAGAAATCAGAAAAAAAATCACTTTGTAAGATGCCATATTATATAAATAATGTGCTCTAGAAGTGTTATTTCTGGGAAAGGAAATCTCTGCCATACATGGTATACTGAGCCCTATAAATAACGAAGTCAGCAATCTAAACAAATTACTACATGCAAGCACAAGAATTGGACTGAACAGAGCAGAACTAGATATGCAGCAGATACCGGATCACTCGGACAGAAAACTTGAAGATGCCTAGCCATTCTCTCAGGACATGCAATATACTCTGCTGCTAACTTGAAGGAGCTTTATAGAGGTTAGCAGTAATTACTCTACCAATGAGCTCCTGTTGTAGGACAAGGTCAGCTGATCTGCCTTGAAAGTTGGTTGAGGGGGCAGTATAGCAACCACTTCACAAGAGATGTAATATGGAGAGGATGATATGGTAGGAGAATTCTTATTATTCATAACACCTTCTTGGAAAAACTTACTGGTTGCAATAGAAATGATCTAGCATGCTGTCCTTTTCCAAATACCTTGTACAACTACATAACTCTCACTGCACCTATTGACATTAGGATTAGGGATGAGGTATTATAATCGACAAAGTTGAAATCGGCACAATTTTTAGGCTGACCGGAAATTTCCGATCAAGCAATATTTTAGGTGACAATCTTGCCAAATAAATCATATTGTTTTGTGCCATTTTCGGCAATTCCTTGTCATGTTTGGCGGCAAGCAAATTCATCTGTAGAGATAGTGCCAGGGTGAGCTGGGTGTGCGACGTCATGACTGTGATGTTGTATGGTTGTCATTGGCTGAAAAATCACATGATCTCGTTTGGCATTTAGAACAGCGTTTCCTGTTCTTCAACTGTGTTTCAATGTCTTTTATTAGAGCAGGACGAGTGCTAGATCTCTCTCAATGCATCTCAGCTCAGCTCAGTTCTCTTTATTCACACAGACAACTATGCTTTTAGCTGTGAACATTAGAATATAGTTAGATTAGAGAATTTCTGTTCTTAGTTAGATAGACAGAACATCTAGCGCTGTACAGCCAGTGAGGAGGGGAGGGGGAGGGAGGGGACAGACAGGCTGGCTTTGGAAAGGAGGGTGTCAGACTTCGTGCTTTGATCTGCATTTGAAATGGCATTTTTTTACACGTTTTGGCCATCACAAACTCGCCACCTGGAGGTAAAATTGTACCTTTTTTTTGTTAATGGCGTCCAGTTTTTTATAAATAGCCACGTTTGCTGTATTAATTTGGATACCAGAAATTTTTGAGTAACTGTTGGTGTACTGTATTTCATTGGTGCAAAACCACCTTTCCTTACCGTTATAAAAACTTTTATAAATAGCTGTTATTGCCACTTTGGTGCGCCCCGTTATGTTAAATAGCCCACCTTTTACTTAAATTTGGATACAGAAAAATTTTCTAGAATGCTTGGTGTATTTCATGTTGCAAAAACCACATTTTTCTTATACGTATAAACTTTTAAATAGCTGTACTTCACTTTGGTGCGCCAGCCAGTTTGTTCAAATAGCCACCCTTGTACTAAATTTTTGGATTACAGAAATTTTGAAGTAAACTGTTGGTGTATTTCATTGGGTGCTAACCACCATTTCTTATCCATATAACTTTTAAATAGCGGTATTGCACTTTGGTGCGCCATCAGTTTTTTTCAGAATCGCCACCTTGTACTTAAATCTTGGATACTGAGAAATTTTGTGAGACAAAAACTGTTGGTGTATTTAATTCGTAAAAAACTAAACTGTTGTTATCTGTATTACTTTTTATATAGCTGTATTGCACTTTGGATTGAAACCAGCTCTTGTTCAAAGAGCCATATTGTACCCTGAAATTTCGGATACCACGAATTTTTCCAGTAATATGTTGGTGTATTTAATTGGTGCAAAAAAAACTAACCTTTTGTTATTCTGTATTACTTTTTTAAATAGATGTATTGCACCTTTGGGTGCGCCCAGTTTTGTTCAAAGAGCCACCTTGTACTTAAATTTGGATACAGAAAATTTTCTAGTAACTGTTGGTGTATTTCATAGGTGGACACCAAAACCACCTTTTGTTATCCATATAACTTTTAAAAAGCTTATTGCCACTTTGGTGCGCCCAGTTTTGTTCAAGAGCAACCTTTGTACTTAAATTTGTGACTACAGAAATTTTTCTAGTCACTGTTTCGGTGTATGTAATTGGTGCATAAAAAACCACCATTTTATTATCCGTATACTTTTAATTTAATATTGCTGTATTTCATTTGGTGCCGCCCCAGTTTTGTTCTTCAAAGGAGCCACATTGTACTTAAAATTTGGATACAGAAATATTCTTGTAATGTTGGTGTATTACATTGGTGCAAAATAACACCTTTCTTATCCTATACTTTTAATTAGCTTGTATTGCACTTTGGTGAGGCCAGTTTTTTTTCAAATAGCCACCCTTGTACTTAAATTTGGATACTGGACTTTTGTAGTAAACTGTTGGTGTTTTTCCTTGGTGCAAAAAACACAACCTTTTATTTTCCGTATACCTTTTAAATAAGCTGTATGCACTGTGGTGTTCACCAATTTTTTGTTCAAGAGCAACCTGATGTACTTAAATTTGGATACGAAATTTTCTAGTAACTGTGGGTTGTATTAATTGGTGCAAAACCACTTTTGTTTATCCATATAACAACTTTAATTAGCTGTACTGCATTGGTGCGCCCCAGTTTTGTTCAAATAGCCCCTTGTATTAAATTTTGGGATACATAATTTTGAGTAAACTGTTGGTGTATTTCATTGGTCGCAACAAAACCTCCTTTTTACTTTATCGTCTATAAACTTTTAAATAGCTGTATTGCACTGTGGTGCGACAAGTTTTGTTCTAAGAGCCACCTTGTACTTAAATTTGGATACAGAAATGAATTTCTAGTAAATGTTGGTGTTATTTCTTGGTGCAAAAACAACCTTTTGCTATCCGTGTATAATTTTAAATAGCTGTATTGCACTTTGGTGCGCCCCAGTTTTTTTCAAATAGCCACTTGTATTTAGTTTGGATACGAACATTTTGTAGTAACTGTTGGTTATTATTGGTGCAAAAAAACTAACCTTTTGTTATCTGTATAACTTTTAATAGTGTATATTGCACCTTTGGTGCGACGCAGTTTTGTTCAAAGAGCCACCTTGTACTTATATAATTTGGACTACAGAAATTTTGTAGATAACTGTGGTGTATTTAATTGGTGCAATAATACCTTTTGTATCCCATATAATTGTTAAATAGCGGTATTGCCCTTTGGTTGAGGCCTCTGTTTTGTTCAAAGAGCCACCTTGTACTTTTAAATTTGGTTACAGAAATTTTTTAGTAACTGTTGGGTGTAATTTCATTGGTGCACAATCCACTTTTGATATCCGGTTGTTTAACTTTTAAATAGCTGTTATTGCACTTTGGTGATGCCACAGTTTGTTAAAGAGGGCCACCTTGTACTTTAATTGGATACAGAAATTTTCTAGTAAAACTGTCGTGTATTTCATTGGTGCATTAAAACCACTTTTGTTATCAAGTATAACTTTTAAATAGCTGTACTTTGCACTTTGGTGTGCCACAAGTTTTTTTCAGATAGCCCACGCTTGTACTTGAAATTGGATATACTAGAAATTTTTATAGTAACTGTGTGTTTGAATTGGTGCAAATACACTCATTTTGTTATCTGTTATTACTTTTAAATAGGCTGTATTGCACTTTGGTGCGCCCCTGTTTTTTCAAAGGAGCCACTCTTGTACTTATTTGGTTACTGAAATTTTCTAGTAACTGTTGGTGTGTTTCATGGTGCAAAAAAACCCACCTTTTGTTATCCATATAAATTTTAACTAGCTGTATTGCACTTTGGTGCGCCCAAAGTTTTTGTTCAATGAGCCATCTTGAACTTAAATTTGGAGTAAGAAATTTTTCTAAGTAAACTGTTGGTGTATTTGAATTGGTGCAAAAAACCACCTTTTTCTATCCGTATAAACTTTTATAATTGCTGTTTTGCACTTTTGTTGCGGCCAGTTTTTTTTTCAAATAGCACACCTTGTACTTAAATTTGGATAAAGAAAATTTTTCCAGTATCGTTGGTGTATTGCATTTGGTGCAAAAAAAACCACCTTTTGTTATCCGCATAAACCTTTTAATTAGCTGTATTGCACTTTGATGCGCCCCAGTTTTGTTATAAAGAGCAACCTGTACTTAACATTTGGACACAGAAAATTTTTACTAACTGTTGGTGTAATTCATTGGTGCTAAACCACCTTCTTGTTATCAATATATCTTTTATATTGCTGTATTACAATTTGGTGCGGCCAGGTTTTTTTACAAATAGCACCTTTACTTTAATCTTGGATACAGAAACTTTTTGTATAAATGTTTGGTGTATTTTTAATTGGTGCAAAAAAAACTAACACTTTTGTATCTGTATCTACTTTTTTTACAACTAGCATGTATTTGCACTTTGGTGCGCCCTTCGTTTTTGTTTCAACGAGCCACTTGTACTTAAATTTTGGATTACGAATTTTCTAGTAATGTTGGTGTATTGCATTGGTGCCCCACAACACTTTTGTTATCCATATAACTTTTAAATAGCTGTATTGCACTTAGTGTGCGCCCCAGTTTTGTTTCAAAGAGCCACCTTGTACTTAAATTTGGTACAGAAATTTTCTAGTAACTGTGGTGTATTTAATGGTGCAAAAACCACCTTTTATTATCCGTATACCTTTTAAATAGCTGTATTTCACATAGGTGCGCCCCAGTTTTGTTCAAAGAGCCACATTGTACTTAAATTTGGATACAGAAATTTTCTAGTAACTGTCGGTGTATTTCATTGGTGCAACAAAAATATAACATTTTCTTATCCATATAACTAAAAATCTTTTACAATAGCTGTATTGCACTTTGGTGAGGACCCAGTTTTTTTCAATATAGCCACTTGTTACTTAAATTTGGATACCAGGACTTTTGTGCAGTAACTGTTGGTGTTTTTCATTGGTGCAAAAACCACTATTTATTATTCCGTATACCTTTTTTAAATAGCCTGTATTGCACTTGGTTGTTCACCTAATGTTTTGTTCAAAGAGCCACCCTGTACTTTAAATTTGGATACAGAATTTTCTAGTAATGTTGGTTTATTTCAAGCTGGTGGCAAAAACCACCTTTTGTCTATCCATATAACATTCTAAATAGCTGTCACTGACCTTTGGTGCGACCCAGTTTTGTTAAATAGCCACCTTGTACTTAAAATTTGGATACATAAATTTTTGAAGTAAACTGTTGAGTGTATTTTCATGGTGCAAAACCACCTCTTTCTTATCCGTATTACTTTTAATAGCTGTATTGCACTTTGGTTGCGCCCCAGTTTTGTTCAAAGAGCCACCCTCAGTGTATTAAATTTTGGATGAGAAATTACCTATTGTAACATGTTGGCTGTATTTCATTGGTGCAAAAAACACCTTTTTGTATCTGTATTACTTTTAAATAGCTGTATTGCACTTTGGTGGCCAAGTTTTGTTCAGAGAGCCACCTTTACTTAAAATGTGGATTACAGAAATTTTGTAGTAAACTGTTGGTGTATTTACATGGTGCAAAAACTAACCTTTTGTTATCCGTATTAATTTTAAAATAAGCTGTATTGCATCTTGTATTTTTGCCAACCTTTTTCCCCCAGGGTTTTTTTTTGTTCTCAAAGAGCCACCTGTACTTTAATTTGGATACAGAAAAATTCTTCTAGTAACTGTTGGTTTGTTATTTCATTGGTGCAAAACCACCTTTGTTATACGTATTAATTTTTAATAGCTGTAATTGCACTTTGGTGCGCCCCAGTTTTGTTCAAAGGAGCCTCCTTGTACTTTATTTGGATACAAGAAATTTTTCTAGTATAACTGTTGGTGTATTTTCATTGGTGCATAAACCAACTTATGTTATCCGTTATAAACTTTTAAATAGATGTATGCAACTTTTGGTGTGCCACAGTTTTTTTTCATTTAGCCACCTTGTACTTAAACTTGGATACAGAAATTTTCTTTAGTAACTGTGGTGTATTTAATTGGTGCAAAAAAAAAAACCACCTTTTTGTTATCTGTATTACTTTTAAATCAGCATGTATTGCCATTTGTGATCCCCCTGTTTTGTTCAAAGGACCACCTTGTAACTTAAATTTGGTTACAGAAATTTTACTAGTAACTGTTGGTGTGTTGTTTCATTGGTGCAAACACCTTTTTTATCCCGTATACATTTTTAAATAAGCCTGTTAATTGCACTTTGGTGCGGCCCCGTTTTTTTCACAAATAACCACCTTGGTACTTAAAGTTAGGATACAGAAAATTTTTCCCAGTATAACTGTTGGTGTATTTCATTGGTGCAAAAAAACTGCTTTTGTTATCAGGCATAAACATTGTAAATAGCTGTATTGCACTTTGATGCGCACCAGTTTTGTTCGAGGAGCCACCTTGTACTTAAATTTGGGACACAGAATTTTTGTAGAAAACTGTTGGTGTAATTCATTGGTGCAAAACACTTTTTGTTACATATAACTTTTAAATAGCTGTATTACAATTGGTGCGGCCCAGTTTTTTTTCAATAGTCACCTATGTACTTAAATTTTGGAACATGAATTTTTGTAGTAACCTGTTGGTGTATTTTTATTGGTGCAAAAACTACCTTTTGTTATCCATATTAAATTTTAAAATAGCTGCTAAATTGCACTTTGGTGCGCTCAGTTATTGTTCAAAAGAGCATCCTTGTACTCTAAATTTGCGTTACAGAAAATTTCTAGTAACTCCAATCGTTGGTGTATTTCATGGGTGCACAAACCATCTTTTGTTATCCATATATAACTTTTAAATAGCTGGTAGTGCACTTTGGTGGCGCCCAGTTTTGTTCAAAGAGCCACTGGTACTTTAATTTGGATAACTGAAATTTTATAGTAACTGTTGGTGTAATTTCATTGGTGCAACAATACCACTTTTGTTATCCGTATATACTTTTATTATTAGGCTGTTTGCCACTTTGGTGTGCACACCAGTTTTTTTCAATAGCCACCGCTGTACTTAAAATTGGATACAGAAAATTTTCCGTAACTGTTAGTGTTTTTCATTGGTGCAAAAACAACCACCTTTTGTTATCGCATAACCTTTTAAATAGCTGTATTGTACTTTGGTGCTGCCCCAGTTTTGTTCAATGAAGCCACTTGTACTTAAATTTGGGACACAGAAAGAATTTTTCTAGTAACTGATGGTGTATTTCACTGGTGCAAAAACCACATTTTGTTATCACCATATATCTTTTTAAATAGTGTATTACACTTTGGTGCTGGACAGTTTTTTTCAAATAGCCACTTGTATTTAAATTTGGATAAGAGCTTTTGTAGTAAACTGTTGGTGTATTTAATTGGTGACAAAAAAACCACTTTTGTTAATCCGTTTGGTCTATACCTTTTAAGTAGCTGTATTGCACTTTGGTGTTCGCCAATTATTTGTTCAAAAGAGCCAGCTTGTTCTTAATTTTGGATACAGTAATTTTCTATTAACTGTTGGTGTATTTCATTCGGTTGCAAAAACCACCTTTTGTTATCCGTATTACTTTTAACATAGATTGTTATTGCATTTGGTGCATCACAGTTTTGTATCACAAAAAGCAGCCACCTTGTAATTAAAATTTGGAGTTACAGAAACTTTTCTAGTAACTGTTGGTGTTATGTAATTAATGCAAAAACACCTTTTCTTATCCCGTATAACTTTTTAATAGCTGTTTTGCACTTTGAGTGGAAGCCCCAGTTGTTGTTCTCAAAGGTAGCAATTGTACTTAAAATTTGGATACAGAAATTTTTATTATCTGTTGGTGTATTTCATTGGTGCCAAAATAAAAAACCTTATATTATACGTATTAAACTTTCTAAATAACTGTTATTGCACTTTGGTGCAGTCTCAGTTCATGTTCAAGAGCCACTTGTAATTAAATATTTGGATTACAGAAATTTTCTTAGTAAACTGTTTTCTTGTGAGTGATGTGTCATTGCTGCAAAAAATGCTATTTCTATCCGTGTAACTCTTTGAATAGTTTTAATTGGCTCGGTGGAAATCTATTTTGGCTCAGCTAGCGCACTTGTATGATAGCTTGTTGAAAACTATCAATTCCTAGTCCTACTGGGCAGTTGTAAATCCCTGGGACTGAAGGAAGAACACTGTTGATAATGTCTTACGATTCTTCCACCAGACCGCATTTCACAGGTATTCGATAGAACATATTCTGTTTCTAATCCTAGCTGGCTGTAGGAAATTAGAGGGATTTAAGAATAGCTGTGATTTCCCGGCTTTCAATAAGAGACTCTTCCATACCTCTTCCAAAACTCTTCCATACCTTTTTAAATTTTTATCTTTCTGAACATGGAGTGAAATGCAGGTGGTAAGAGCAAAGAGGTGTCTAGGATTTGGAGGTAGAGGTACGACAGAAGGTGCTCCTTCCAGTGCTGGCTACAACACGTAAGCCAGCAGATCGTCGGTTGCAGGACCGTCAGGCCTGTCATCGCTGGGTCAGGGCCCTGTGAATCTCAGTAATGAACAGCATCGCCAATCTGTTCTTCAGTGGTTAATGCAACCTGCATCCGGCAGTCTTACCTCCTCGTCCTCCCAGTCACGGCCACAAATGTCGTCATCATCATCGTCATGTGGGTCATGCCGGTTTTGAGGTCATGCTGCGGTCCAGGAAAAGCATAGTCAATGTCCAGTTCAACTAAAATGGTGGTTCAAGGACTCCTTTTTCCGGAACTTTTTAATCTGTGGGTCATGCAGGTTTGAGGGTCATGCTGTGGTACAGGACAAGTATAGTCAATGTCCAGTTCAACTAAAATGGTGGTTCAAAGACTCCTTTTTCCAGCACTTTTTAATCTGTTGGTCAGACAGGTTTAATGGTCATACTGCGGTCCAGGACAGGTATAGTTAATGTCCATTTCAACTAAAATGATGGTTGAAAGGCTCCTTTTTCTGGCACTTTTTAATATGTGGGTCAGACAGGTTTAAGAGTCATGCTGCGTTCCAGGACAGGGATAGTCAATGTCCAGTTCAAGTAAAATGATGGTTCAAATAATACTGCCTTCTGGCACTTTTTAATTTGTGGGTCATGCAGGTTTAAGGGTCATGCTGTGGTACAAGACAGGGATAGTGAATAGTGTGTGACTTTTTTTCTGTGACTCTTGTTGCCTAATTGTCTTGCCTAAGATGTAGCACGTATCCAGTTTACTGTTGTGGATGTTAATTCCAGCTTCTCCAGCCCTGTTTGGGTGTAAGAATGAAGGTGTTGTTCCTCTCCCATAGACTTTAATGGTCATCGGCGATAATCTGTTATCGACTATCGGAAATCGTCATGATAATTGCCGATATCGACTATCGAATCGATAACGATAGTTGACACAATCGCTCATCACTAGTCTTAAGGAGGCTAGTGGTTTGAGCCATCATCTGGCTGTTCCGAGAATTCCAAAGTATTCAACTCTCTATTCACTAATCCCTGCAGTGAGCTGCCTCTGACTTCTGCCTGATCTCATTGCCAAACTATTGCTGGCTCCATCCTCCTTTGCACTTCTAGTGCACATACTGTTGTGGTTCTTGTATATTTAAAGGGCTAGTATGCACCATTACCTTGCTTTCTCATTAGGACCTTATTTTTAAAGGCCACTTAAAACTCCCTTCATGTCTGCCTCACCATTGAGGTTTTTTTTACATTTGTTTTAGAATAGTAATCTGCAGTTTGTGATTTTTTTTTACTCTGACTAAACTTGTTATATAAAAGTAAATGATTCCACAGCACTCGTTGGTATATATGCTCATCAAATTAGATATTTTATATAGACAATACAAGAATTTACAAAACTAGGTTACAGAGAGTGTGTTTCCATACAAAGAATAAGTAATCATAAATTGAACATATGGCTAAAGGAAAAACGTGACGATGTGGAACGTTTCAGCTGGTATCACAGCCTTTCTCAGCCGAATCACGAAACAAGCATATAAAACAATATATATATGAGACAAGGAAAAATATTAAAGAGCTGTGAGGCATAATGTGTATGGAACGTAGAGGGAAAAAAGCTGAATGGGAGGACGCTCATGTTTCATGAGTTGCAAGTACTCTTTTCCACTTAGCACCCCTAATTATATGTCCTGGTGCACATCACTTTTACTTATACTGTGTTCTATTTGATTGTTACACTAGGAACCTTACTTACTTTAAATGTCTTCTGACACATCTGCGTATGATGATGTTGCTGCGCCATCTATTATTTCCCAGGTCACAGAGGCGCTAGAAATTCTTCATATAGCCCCGACCAAAATAAAAACCAGAGAATAAGAACGCTTATCTAGTAGCCTACCAATTGCCTAGTGCTACCCTGGGGGAGTATTTCAAAGAAAACCGTATGCCACGCGGTCTTCGTTCAAACTTTCAACCTACATTATTCCATGACAATCCACAATACTGTACACAGTTCACACAGATCCTAAACAAATGCTTCCTTGCTCTCAATATTCTTACTATAGATTATTTACAAACAGCCATCAGTTAATTAGATTAATATATTAAAGCGATATTATCTCCACTGTCGTCTAAACTATCATCGTAGGATTTGATTGCATTAAAACAAAAAACGGACCAAACCTTATCACAATTCCGATCTATCACAGAAAAACGAAAACGTTATAAATTTATCCACGACATGGAGGATACCTCTTGAATACCTCTTAAATAAGGTGTATAGATGGCAGGGTTCTACTTATTATGGCTTAAGGAAATCCAGACCTGGAACAAACTATTCCTCTTCCAGTTCAGAGACAGAACATCATTCTGTAGAATGCAGAATACAACCTTTTTTTAGGATCCAGAAGAGCACGAGTGCGTCGACCACAACAAGGAGGGCGGGGAGACGCTTTTGGACCAGATGATCCACGTGTGCACACACGCTCGAGGGTACGTCATTTACTCACTTGTCTGCACCCCCCAGAGAACATACCCAGCTCAAACCTATCCCTTCCAACATCCCCCTTCACCCAACAGCATTTAATTGTTAATATTACCTCAATTTCTTTAACCTTATCGAAATTAGCTGTATTAAGTAAAGGCTCTCATTCTGCCCTACCCCCCATTTAGACACCTTCCTTCTCAAACAAGAGTTACAGCGATTCTACCGGTCTCTTCATTTAAAGACCCATTTCAGCCAGATAAACCCTCTCTCTTCCATGAGTTCCACCATCCTGAAGTCGTCTATCAACAATTAGCCTCTTAGGAATCCGAGCAACTTTAATCCTCCAAGAACTCGTCACATAACAGAGACATACATTTCCTTGGTAGATCATGATATAAAGAATACCCTTAAACAAAAATATCAATTTCATATCAACAACAATCTCACACAGACTGAGAGTCAAGCCTTGTGGTCACTACAACAGAGTCCACAGATAATTATCAAACCTGCGGATAAGGGCTGAGCCATAGTGGTAATGGACCGCAATAAGTACATGCAAGAAATCAGACATAAACTTAGTGACACATCCACGTATGAACTATTGACACGGGACCCTGTATTTAACATCTTTTCTAAAATATGCCCCATCCTCGATAATGCCTTTGATGGGAATATCAATGATAGAAAGACCCTGGATTTTCTTCTAACATTGCACCCCATAACACCGCTTTTTTACACTTTACCGAAGATCCACAAAAACCTCCACAACCCACTGGGACGACGAATAGTTGCTTCCACTAATTAAATTTTTTCCCCACTAGCCCAATTCTTGGAAAAAAATCTGACACCATTGGTAGTCAAAACAAGATCCTTTTTAAGGGATACTCCCCATTTTCTTGATATACTCCATTCACTCAGTCTGGTCCCTCCTGACTCTATCCTCATCACACTTGACATAAATAGCCTTTACATCTTCATCAGACACGATGATAGTATCAAAGCTACAAGAGACATTTTGCTCACTTCCACTTTAACCTCTCATGAGATAGAAATTTGCATTTCATTACTTACTATAGTACTGACAGATAATTATTTCCTTTTTGGTGACAACTTTTTCCTTCAGAAACAAGGTACAGCCATGGGTTCCAACGTGCCCCCCTCCCTACGATAATATCTTTATGGCTTCAATCGAGGAAACCTACATCTACACTAATTCATCTTGCAGAGAGTATGCAGTCTAATGGCATCTCTATATTGATGACATTTTTTGCATCTGGCAGGGGGACAACACCTCTGTATCCAACTTCTTTAATTATCTCAATTCCATCGTACCCGGTCTTTCCTTTACCATTCATCAAGAGTTCTCTCCACTGATTTACTAATAAACCTACCGATTGGAATTCACTCTTGCATTTTCAAAGCTGCCATCCATCTCACATCAAGACCTCCTTGCCCTTCTCCCAATTTACTATGGTCAAAAGAATCATCATGACCAATCCTTCCAATCGTGACACACAACTGAACCTGATGGCTCATAAATTCATTGATAGGGGATACCATCCTCAACTGATTTCCTAAACAAAGAACAAATCTAGAGAGATTAGATCTTTTTGTTCCAACCTACCCAAAATGCACTTCGTAAATACTTACCACCCTCTCATGCCTAAGCTGCATCAAATTAGAAAGAAACATTGGCACATATTACGGGATGGTTACCTGAACGTTCCTGAATTTCGCAGTACAGCACACATTTGTTACAAACGATCTAAAAATATCAGAGACCACCTAGTATGAGCAGACATAGGCCCTTTACAAAACAATAACCTACAGTCTCACCTCTTCACTCCAAAAATAGGCACCTTCCCATGCCTTCACTGCAACAACTGCTCAAACGTGATCAAGGACAACACAGTCTATCACCCATCTAATGGTATCCCTATTAAATTGAAGGGATTTTTTACATATGACTGAACTCATGTTGTCTATTTGCTAAAATGCCCTTGCGGTTTGATATACATTGGCGAGACCACCCAACATATTAAGGATCGTCTGTCTGCCCACAAGTCGACCATAAGATGCAAAAAAACCTGGCTTCCCCTCCCGGCACATTTTTGTGAGCAAAGGCACCAGATTAGCAAGTTGTGTTATCAAGTGATCAAACATGTACCTCGTCCTAGAAGGGGTGGCAATCATATCTCTCTTCTAAAAAAATGAGAAGCATATTGGATATACCGGTTGGGATCTCTACACCCAGGGGGCCTCAAAAGAGAATGTGATTACATCTTTTGATGTATTTATCCCATTATCCTCTTGTTACAGTGAGTTCTAATGGTATCCCTTTACCACATGCACATCTACCATACTGTGACCACTTTTTACCATCCTTCCAGGTCTTTCTTGATATAGAATATGTTTTTTTCACACTTCTTTGCAGAATCGTTAAGAATTTATCATGTAACCACATATTCAAAGATGGTGAGAATAATTGCCTTCTATGTATCCTTTTGTCGCCCGTTTACAGTGGTTCTTGTTTATTACTCTGCTGCATCTTTTATTGTAAACATGCCACCATTATATTCTTTAATTGTTCATCCGCCTTTGGACACGCATCTCTACATATCTTGTTTTCTACGATTTTATATATACCACATTTGACATCTTTGAGTTATCCTTTAATTTAATGTTACCCTGTGAATATGTCACGTTTGCTTTGTGTTGTAGATCCATGGGACACATACTGTTCAACTTGTTTATTTTTGTTATGTATTACATTTATTGTGCCATATTTTACGTTATTTCCTCCCTCTGCCGAACAGGGAACGGTTATATAGCTTTACTAGATTGCCTAGGGCACTTACCAGTTACATTGTTGGTCCTGCACCATGTATATTACACCCTCTGTTCTATACTCTATATTACATTATCCTCTGCCTTCCTGTGCTGGCTTCCTATGCCCATTGTATCCTCTTTACTTCCTACTTTCCCTACTCATCCCGCTCTGTTTTCAGCCTTTTCCCATCTCTGCATCATCACTTCCTTCTTTGCTGCGTGGACGCATTGAAGTGCCGCTTTTTTCCAAGAATGCTGCAGACCATGGGGACCTGTGATCAGCCTCAGGGAGTATTGGTAAGACCCCTTTAAGTGTCTGAGCATTCAGGGATCTGTTTATCTGTGAAAAGTGGTATAAATACAACTTTACTGTAGGTATGGACATATCAGGAAATGGTTTATGGTAAAATGCAAAAAGTAAGACAACGCTACAGTACCTTTTATATGATTACCCTGTAAGTCAATATTTTTGCCCTGTAGGTCTCTTAGAACATTGTTCAAAGGTAAACTGACTATATATACACACATGTACAGTATATCCATATATCTATACGTGAACATGTAACATAACTCAATCATCCAGGGAATAAATTGTCTGTACAAAATAGTATGTTAGTAATGTGAGAAACTATTCTTACTTTTATAGGTTTTAAAATGTTATTTTTTTTAGAAAGAAAATCGGTAACTTTGGTAGATGATGCAATTCCTTATATTTTGTTCAAATGTTTTCACAAGGAAAAAAAAGTTTTAAAAAATATCTTAAAAATGATTTAAATGTGCCTTTAACCACAATTGTTGTGGTCCTTTGAAATTCTTTCAAGATTCAGTTTATCTAAGATGAAACATTTTAAAACTTTCAAAACATACTTTAAAAGGAACAAATGATTTATCAATAAAGTGTACTTTCAGATCTCTGTAGGCTGATTGAACTTTCATAGCTTCTATCATTTTTTTTTCATATCTAAATTTAAAAAGTAAAAAAAAATAGGTTATTACCAAAACAGCGAGGAAAATAAATAAATTCTTAGTACATATAAAATCTTCCCTTTAGGTACTGTTTAAATGAAATTCACATCATTTTATATCTTGATGAAAATCATAGTATATTACTACATAGTGACTGTCAATAAGGTTGAAAAAAGGTCCATGAAGTCCATTAGGTATAACCAGATTGTGTGAGGTGGACGCCAATTTACTCATAGTAGAGGAAATATTTCTTCTTGATTCCAAATCTTTAAGGGCATTTTAACATAGGTCTCAAAGCAACTACAGTACAGTAAAATACTACAGATGTAGAAAAGTTTAATTTCACTGTCATATATTACTGCATTGTTACCTGTTTTAGATCACACTAAAAGCCATTGAAAAGCACTGAAACTATTAAGATAACTTTCCCTGTTACAACAGCATGGTGCACTATCTGTCAAGCTATATTTTCTACATCTGTTTAAGAACAATTTCATATGGATCAGCTTGGTTTGTTTTTTCCTTATTGCTCCCGTGTGGCATCAAGCACATCCAGTCGTCTGGTCTCTGGTACACTCAAGCTTTACCTTATTCCGATTCTACTTCAAGCCAACAAACAGTGGGTGAATAGTACTTCAGTCTTCTCTAATGCTGCAGAACACACCTCAGCAGTCCTATGTAGAGAATTTTAAGACAGAGAACCAACATTGAAAGCATTTACTCTTTTTATTTTTACTCTTTACTCTTTTTTATTGTCACACTCACAAAATAAAATCTTAAATAGCACATCAAATGGCTTCAATCTCATGTTATTCAGATTGCACCCGTAATGGTAGTCAAAACAAATTACTATTGTAAGTCATATTTTATATCAAATTTATATCATCTATGATAATGCAGAGCTTGCATCTCTAGCCTGTATTTTAAAGTCTTATTGACAGAATGTCTCCTTGTTTCTTGGGTACAAAGTCACAAGTCTTTCTACACTTCTGTTGATTTAATCTTATGCTTCGGTTGCAAAGTCCTCAATATATGCTTTTGACTTATCCTCTATCTACAAAAGGTATTTTTGTGCATTTTGCTTTAAACCTTGAAGCCGGCCTCCCATGGTAAAAAGTAAGGCGAACAAATAACACCTGTGCATTTTTTAAGCTGGCAAAGCATTATTTCGAATCTCGAATTTTGATATGTTTGTTTCGAAGTTCGAGTCAAACTCGAACTCGAATTTCAAAGCCCATTAAAGTAAATGGGCGATGATGTTCAGGTTAATTTTTATACCGACACAAGTGAGGAGAAGCTGCAATTACCTTCCATAAGAGTAAAATGGATATGTGGAAAAACTTAGTGAAGAGTCACAGAAAAAATTCAGAGGCTAAAATAATTAATTCCTTTCAATGATTAACTGAAAAGATGAGGACAGCATAGCAGCTGCTATGGGGCCCAGTTCACACACAAGAAGACACCGGTATTGGAAATGGAACATGGTAACTGGGAGGAGCCCCCTATCACTTTTTGCACTAGGGCCCAAGAACATATCATATATGTGGTGGCAGCAAGAACATCCCTGCAGGGAACAAAATTAGGGGACAAAATTAGGATTTGTAGGAAGATTTCTTCCTAGAAGGACATTTGCTAATGGTAGCTTTTGCAGTAGTTGGAACCCAAAAACAGCCAAAATCACCTTTTGGGCACTCAATAGAATTTTCAAGATAAAATTAGGATTTGAAATAACATTTTTTTCCTAGAAGGACATTTGCTAAATGTGTCATCTGCAGTAGCTGGACCCCAAAAACAGCCCAAATCACCTTTTGGACACTCAATAAAATTTTCAAGATGAAATTAGCAATTGAAATAAGATTTTGTCCTAGAAGGACATTTGCTAACGGTGTCTTCTGCAGTAGCTGTGTAACGGTGCGGCGACAACAAACATATGCCGAAGTGCCGATCGCAGACATCCAGGTGTGGATCCACTGTGGTCACCGCATGGTATATGGAGACCACATCAGGGAGCGGAGTCTAAGGGGCCCCCGGTTTTCACCGGAGCCCACCGCAAAGCGGGACGGACTTAGCTGTAGGGATCCCCAGGTCGCTAACCCTGACGTGGCTACCTGCGGTGACAGCCAAGGTGCAGGACAGGAACATAGGCGGTGGTAGACAGGAAAATAGGTAGCTCAATACGACGTACACAACATCAGGCCACGGCAGGAACAGGACAGGTAACAGAGCAGGATACAGCAGGTACAAGACAGGGATCATGACAGGAACAAGACAGGGATCACGGCAGGATACAGCAGCAACAGGACAGCAGATACAGGACATCAGAAGACGACAGAAATATGGTCAGGAGCTCTGGTGGGCCACAGGAACTGAACCAGCAATTAGGGGTTAAATCCAGAGAGGCTGGCAGGAGCTCAGAGATGAACACAGCAACTCTGCAACAAACAATGGACTGTACCAGAGCAGAGGCAGGAACTTCCTCTTATAGTCAGGGGTCATAGGTCAAGAGGAAGTTGCACAGGACAGGAAACCAATAGAGGACAGGAAGCTACCAGACGCGTGCCCTAGGAGGCACAGTGCGCACACAGGACCAAAGGAGGCAGGAGCGAGTGCTAGTGAGTAAGTACAAGGAGCCACTCGCAGCAAGCAGGGAAATAGGCAAGACAAGGAAGGTACGACACGCTGGTGGTCCATGGCAGGGGACCGTAGCGTGAACCATTACAAGCTGGACCTCAAAAACAGCAAAAATCAGTGTTGAGTGATTTTCATCAACAAAGTTGAAATCGGCAAGGTTTTTATGGTAATCAAATTTTCAGATTATGCGATAATTAAGGTTAAAATGTGTGCATCATCTATTAAGATCGCGCCATTTTCGGCGCTTCCTGTAATTTTGGCGGCCAGCAAATCAGATTACAGAATAGAGCAGGGTGAGATGTGTGTGCGACGTCATGACTGGGATGTGTATGGTTGCGATTGGCTGGAAAAATCACATGACCTCGTATTACATAGAACAACGTTTCCTGTTCAGCCTTAGTGTCTCTCAGCGTCTCATAGGAATAGGACGTGCGCTCTGCCTGTGGCCAAACAGCTCAGCGAAATTAGTCTATTTCTGCACAGAGAAACCTCTACTATTAGCTGTGATCCTTCCAATTTAGTTAGATTAGAGATTTGAATATTTTATGTAGTTAGCTAGAGAATTTTAAAGCAGCATCTACCGCTGTAAAGTCACGGGGAGAGGGGGGGGGGCCCGCGGGCGAACACAGACAAGCTGTATCTATAAAGAACACTGGATAAAGTTCACCAAGACTTAGTGTAGACATTGCACTATATCTTTATTATTAACAGTTTGCTATTGAAATATGTCCTGGATATTGGGCAGCCTGACCTTATATTGGATACACATCATTTCTAGTAACTGCAGGTCTCTTTGTTAGGTGCAAAACTCCACTTTTATTATCAGTATACATTTCAGATAGGTGTTCATTTTCAATTTTACCCATTCCACCTGTGTTGATATATCCACCTTGCAGTTAAATTACAATCCAGCAATCTTTTAGTCAGCACAGGTTGTTTGTTGCCAAAAATACCGTGTATCATACGAAAACATAACAGATACGTGTTTTTTGACTTTTGCGCACCCAGCTTTGTTCATTGACGCAGCATCCACGTAAATATTAAAACAGCAATTCTATAGTCACCACAGGTGAATTGAAAGGTGCAAAAAATACCGTGTATTATACGAAAACATAACAGATACGTGTTTTTTGACTTTTGCGCACCCAGCTTTGTTCATTGACGCAGCATCCACGTAAATCTTAAAACAGCAATTCTATAGTCACCACAGGTGAATTGAAAGGTGCAAAAAATACCGTGTATTATATGAAAACATAACAGATACGTGTTTTTTGCACTTTTGCCCAGTCCAGATTTGTTGATAGACACCTTGCAGTTAAATTTGAATCCAGCAATTTTGTTTTGATTAGAGGGATTTGAGAATAGCTGTGATTTGCCGTCTTTTAATAAGAGACTTTCCAAAACTATTCCATACCTTCTCAAATTTTTATATTTCTGAACATGGAGCGAAATGCAGGTGGTAAGCGAGCAAAGAGGGGGGTAGCACATGGAGGTAGAGGTACGAGAGAAGGTGCTCCTTCCAGTGCTGGCGACAACACGCATGCCAGCGGATCATCAGTTGCAGGACCGTCAGGCCTGTCATCGCTGGGTCAGGGCCCTGTGAATCTAAGTAACGAACATCGTCGCCAATCTGTCCTTCAGTGGTTAATGCAACCTGCATCTAGCAGTCTTACCTCCTCGTCCTCCCAGTCACGGCCACAAATGTCGTCATCAGCATCGTCAGCATGGATCATGCGGGTTTTGGGGTCATGCTGTGGTCCAGAACAGGCATAGTCAATGTCCAGTTCAACTAAAATGGTGGTTGAAAGACTCCTTTTTCTGGCACTTTTTAAATCTGGGGGTTATGCAGGTTTGGGGCTCATGCTGTGGCCCAGGACAGGTATAGTCAATGTCCAGTGAAACTAAAATGGTGGTTGAAAGACTCCTTTTTCCGGCACTTTTTAAATGTGGGGGTCATGCAGGTTTGGGGCTCATGCTGTGGCCCAGGACAGGTATAGTCAATGTCCAGTTCAACTAAAATGGTGGTTGAAAGACTCCTTTTTCCAGCACTTTTTAATATGGGGTCATGCAGGTTTGGGGCTCATGCTGTGGCCCAGGACAGGTATAGTCAATGTCCAGTGAAACTAAAATGGTGGTTGAAAGACTCCTTTTTCCGGCACTTTTTAAATCTGGGGGTTATGCAGGTTTGGGGCTCATGCTGTGGCCCAGGACAGGTATAGTCAATGTCCAGTGAAACTAAAATGTTGGTTGAAAGACTCCTTTTTCCGGCACTTTTTAAATGTGGGGGTCATGCAGGTTTGGGGCTCATGCTGTGGCCCAGGACAGGTATAGTCAATGTCCAGTTCAACTAAAATGGTGGTTGAAAGACTCCTTTTTCCGGCACTTTTAAATGTGGGGGTCATGCAGGTTTGGGGCTCATGCTGCGTTCCAGGACAGGGATATTCAATGTCCAGTTCAAGTAAGATGATGGTTCAAATCATACTGCCTTCTGGCACTTTTTAATTTGTGGGTGATGCAGGTTTAAAGGTCATGCTGTGGTACAAGATAGGGATAGTGAATGGTGTGTGTTTTTTTTTTCTGTGGCTTTTATAAGCTAAGTGTGTTGACTAAGATGTAGCACGTATCCATTTGACTGTTGTCGATGTTAATTCCAGCTTCTTCAGCCCTGTTTGGGTGTTAGAATGAAGGTGTTGTTGCTCTCCCATAGACTTTAATGGTCATCGCTCATAATCAACTGCTCACTATTGAAAAACCTTATCGATGGTGGCCGACTATCGACTATTGCCCGATGTCGATAGCCAACGTAATCACTCAACACTAAAAATCACTTTTCGGATATTCAATAAAATTTTAAAGACAAAATTAGGAATTGAAATAAGATTTCTTCCTAAAAGGACATTTGCTAACGGTGTCTTCTGCAGTAGCTGGACTCCCAAAACAGCAGAAATTAACTTTTGGGCACTCAGAATAAAGATCGGAAAGATGCAGCCAGCAATATAAAAATCCCTAACTATTGCTGTCCGTGATTCCCTAAGCTTGCTTTACCCACCTCACCCCAACTAATCTAACTAGCTGCTACCGCCAGGGGTGCCAATACGGCAGTATGGGCAGTACTCCTGTCACTAGTTACTAGTGACTAGTCGTTGACATCGGCAACCGAGGCAACAAAATCGTCAGAGATCCACACTTGATTCTTTTTGATAAATGTCATTTTTTCAGGGGAAAGACAGATACATTTGTCAGTTATCACCCCACCAGCTGTGCTTAAGGTACGTTCTGAGATAACGCTGGCTGCCGGGCAGGAAAAAATTTGTATGGCGTGTCGAGCAAGCACGGGCCATTCATCCATTTTGAAAAAATACTTTGAGATTCTTATTTCACACGTTTTGATCAAGAAATGTTTCAACCACCCACGGCTTACGTGATCTCAAGGCGGGTGGTCCTACGCTATCTTTACCTCTCAATAGAGCCAAATTCTGACTTCTCATTGGGTCAACCGACCTCCATTATCCAGAGAGAAAAATAAAAAAACACCAACCTTGCAAGCATACTGCACTAATATAACAGCCTGAGGAGGTGGGCGAGGTGCAAGAAACCAAAATGGAGGCATCCCTTCCTCCCTATATAGATTAAAAGCAATATATGCCAAATACAACGTATAGTTTCTGAAAAACGCAATGTGAACCTGGGTGCCACTTATTCCTATCTATACTTGTAACATGTAAATCTGTTTTTAACCTACCATCTTCAACATAAACCAACATGTCCAAAAACTGTAATTTGTCTTCAGACCAAGACATAGTGAATTTGATGTCCCTATCAAGCTCATTGAGATAATCAAAAAAAGTAACCAATGAAGAACTATCACCATTCCAAATCAAAAAAATGTTGTTGATGTACCTCCACCAACCCAACACCGAAGTGAAAAGGGGAGATACAAATAAAACTGTATCCTCCAAGTCAGCCATAACAATGTTGGCATAAGTAGGGGCTACATTGGAGCCCATGGCTGTTCCTCTGAGTTGCAAATAGAAATTGTCATAAAACATAAAGTAATTACATGTCAACACTATTTCCAACAGCCCCAGAATAAATTCTTTACTATTGTCAGTGTAATCAGTATTAATCAACATTTTTGCTACGCTTTGTAATCCCCTGTCATGATTGATTGATGTATATAAACTCGTCACATCAAACGAGGCCAAAATGACCCCATCTGGAACGGAGATGTCACTAATCTTATGAAGAAAATCTGGAGTATCACGTATATATGATTTTGTCTTCAAGACAAAATCCCTCAAAATCTTTTCCAAGAAGATGGCAGCATGAGAAAAAAAGGAAGTCTCTACCGGAGACAATTGGTCTACCTGGTGGGTGAAGCAAATCTTTATGGATTTTTGGTAAACAATATAGCATAGGAGTGACCGAAAACTGAGGTAACAAATATGTATGTAGATCTTTATTAATAAGGTCATACGCAAATGCATGATTAACCAAAATCCTTAAACGCTTCTTGAACTCAAATTTTGGATCATGATCTAATTTCCTATAGACTAATGGATCATTCAATTGTCTATATACCTCAGAAAAATATTGTTGTCGATCCATGACGACGACTGCACCACCCTTGTCAGCTGGTTTCACTACCAAGTCGCCATCATGGATCAGCTGTTTCAAAGCCACACGTTCTGTACTAGATAAATTAGAGGGCCCATAACTAGTACCCTCACCAGACTTTAAAGCATCAATATCATGTTTAACACTGGCTATAAACGTTTCTATGCCATGAGAAATACAAGGAAGACAAAAATCACTTTTGTTATATAAACCAAAATCGCTTAATTTCATTTTACTGTTGGACAATAAACGTAATTCAATAGTCATAGATGTATCATTAGAAGAATTACTGTGTGTTTTATCAGAAAACCAGACTTTCAATTTCAAAGTCCTAAAAAAAGCAAACAAATCAACATCAATCTGAATCCAATCTGTATCATTAGATGGACAAAAAGAAAGTCCTCTATTCAATAAACGTAACTGGTCAACCGTCAAAGTATGGAAAGATATATTTACCATAAGATCTTGTGATGTTACTTCTTTGGTGGTATCTGTGATCTTGTGCCTTTCCTCTTTTTCTCTTTTACGTCCACGGAAATGCCGCGCGCCCCCCCGCCTGGTACGTTTTCTTCCTGTAACATTGGTTCTAAAAAATCTCCAGAAGCCTGGGGGTTAATAAATTTTATGGGATCTCTCTTCCTAACAGTCGTCTTTTTATTTTTCCATGAAGCAGAAACTTGTTGAGATGGTTGATCATGAATTTGCCAGTTATAAACACGACCTTTTCTATAATCTTCTAGATCTCGACACCATTTATGTCTCTTAACTTCTTCTTGTTCAACGTTGGTCAATGAGCACTGTCTCAAATTCCTGCATTCTACTGTCAATTTTGTGGGGGTGGAAGGAAATTGTTCACTCTTGATTCATAAAGTGGAGAGTGGCCACCCAGTAATCGCTATTCATTTTGATTGCCTTGATGCGTGGATAATGTTGCAGGTAATGTAGCATCCAAGCACTCATGTATGAGATGCTGCCGGGATCTCCCAAGCCTCCGGGTCAAGCGGCACTAACCGGATCTTCCTCCTTCTCTTCCTGAAATCCGTTCCAACCTCTTACTAACGAAGCGTATTCGGTACCAGTGGTGTCCACCCCTGTTTCAACATCCTCCTCCACTTCCTCACCCTGACCATCACCAGAGCCCAGGCTAGCCTCATGAGCTCTACTCTGTGAGCTGAACTGCCACCCTGCACCTGCCCTGGACCTCGAACCACCGCCTAAAGTAGACCAATAAAATTGGGAGTCGGGCCTTCTACATCCTCCGGCGAGTAAGGCTCTGTGTCCGTCTCCTCCTCCTCCTCCTCCATCACTGCTGGGCCCTGCTGCCACAGAGTGTCTAAAGCTTGTTCCAGTAAAAATATGACCACAATGGTCATGCTGACAGAAATACCTGCTTGGCATCTGATATTGTGGGCATGCCAGTGCCATGATGAGGCGGAACCCATCTGTTTCCACCAGGCGGAAAGGCAACATTTCCAAGGCCAACAGCCTGGCAATGCCGATATTAAGGCTTTTAGCTTTGGAATAGTTGGGGTGAAAGCATTTCTTTTGCTCCCAAACCTGGTACACAGAAGGCTGGCTGCCAGACTGGCCGCTGTACGGCGT
Source organism: Phyllomedusa bahiana (assembly GCA_025379985.1). Classification (NCBI taxonomy): domain Eukaryota; kingdom Metazoa; phylum Chordata; class Amphibia; order Anura; family Hylidae; genus Phyllomedusa; species Phyllomedusa bahiana. The sequence goes on from JAODAL010022567.1 coordinate 44,873, forward strand.
GCAGGTCACACTGGTGGAAGGGGAAGGTGTAGACTGTGTTGCTGGTGGTGGGAATCGGCCGACAGTGTCTGGGACTGGGGATGGTGCTTGCTCATGCTGCTCCGGCACATCGGCAGCAGAGGACCACTTGGGCTTAGAAGTGGCGGAGGAGGAGGCACAAGAAGTCACAATGTTCCGAAGCCCAGGATCTGTGTAGCCTCTCTTAATCAAGTGATTCTTCCACAGCAATTCGTGCTTTAAATGCATGTGCCTGTTCATGCTGGTGGTGCTTAAACTCTTTAGATTCTTTCCTCGACTGATGCGTTGAAAGCAAATCCGGCATATACCGTCACTCGGCGAATCTGAGGCTTGATCGAAAAAGGCCCAGGTTTCACAGGTCCTGGACCTCTTCGACGATGAAAACCTAGTAGCGGTGTTCCTGCTGCTACCACTGACCACGGCTGACGGAGTAATGTCAGTGGACTTGTGCAACCGCCCTCTCCTTTTCTCAAGGCCAGACCCGCACTGACACTACCCCATCATCCTCCTCCACTGATGATGCGCTTGCCAGCTGCTGCTGAAAAGACCACGTTGGATCCGCAATGTCATCATCATCATCATCATTACAGGTGACTTCCTCTTCCTGACAGTCTACATCCTTAAGCTGTGGCCTAGAAGCCAAAGGAACTGTGAGGCACCACTGACCGCTTAATATTTCTGCTGAAGGGCCAGCTTCCTTTTCCATCTCTGAGGGCATCAGTGGTTGGTCATGACAGCAGACAAAATCATCCTCTTTTTCCTCTTGATCTTTTGAAATGCCTTCTGACCCCAACCACATTGTGTCATCAAATAGGTTTTCAGAATATGGATTATCTACAGTGGTCTGTATACTGGGTGACATTTGACACGTGTTGGCTTCAGGTTGGACTAATGATGATGATGACATTTGTGGCCGTGGCTGAGAGGAAAAGGAGGTAAAACCGCAGGATGCAGGGTGTGTTAACCACTGAAGAACAGATTTGCGAGGCTCTTCTGAAATGAGACGCACAGGGAACAAACCAAGCAATGACTCGACTACAACTTACAATGTGCTCGCTTGTGTGTTTTCTGGAGCACTGGAAGGAGTGCCTCGTCTCATACCTCTAGCACCATGCCCTACATCCCTCCTTGCTCCTTTACCACCTCTCGTTTGCTCCATTTTCAAAAAGATAAATATTAAAAAGGTAAAGATTTGTTCATGGTCTCTTATTGAAGCACCCTATTCCAAACCCTGCGAAATAGAACTCTTCTTGAATCCCAAAAATTTACTGCTAACAAATAGTATTACAAATAGATTTCTTTCTATGAAATATCTGTTAACACTGTCTTATGGAAGAACCGTGGCAACAACAGTGTGACACAGAAGTCTTCTTGAATCCCAAAAAATTAACTACAAGCAAATATTATTGCCAATAGATTTCTTTCTATGGAATATCTGTTAACCCTGTCTTATGGAAGAACCCTGGCAGCAACACTTACATTTCTTTCTATGGCAGATTTGCTGATGGTGTCTTCTGCAGAAGTTGAACCCCCAAAACAGGAGAAATGAACTTTTTGGCACTCTTAATAAAGATGGGAAAAATGCAACCAGCTATACAAAGCTATACACTATACAAAAGCTATACAAAACTCCCTAACTCCTTAACTAATTATGTGTATGATTCCCTAAGCTAGCTGCCCCGCCCTCCCCCGACTAATCTAACTAGCAGTTTTACCTGTGTAAAATCGCTAGAAAATGGTGTGCCTGCCTGCTGGCAAACAAGTACACATTGACAGCAGTTTGATCAGTACAGAGAGTAAAGTTGAATTGGCGTTAAACAGGAAATACAGTGACATACACATAATACGGTCATGTGATTTTAGCAGCCAATGAGATCCCTACACACTCTGTGGTTACTTTTTTACACTCCTCTGTGTCGTGTACTGATTGGCTGGCCGCCAAAACTGAAGGAAAAATCTGAAAGTGAAAGTAAAATGGCGCATTGAGCGCATGTCTTGAACGAGAATTTTTATCGATCATACAGTAGAAAGCTCGGTTCGGCTCAGGTTCTAAAAACCCGAGATGTTCGACTTGAACCTAAATTTTCTCGAACTGTTCACTCAACACTAGTCATGTCTGCAATTTTGTTTAAATAACATATAAAGCTTTCAAGCTTTGGGTGAAAACCAGAATCTTTTTACCCATGGAAGGGACCTATATGTTGTAATTCCTTTTGAGTTCACAGACTTTCTCCATTTTTGATTCTCATAGCTGTTGTTTCAGATTCGATGATGCAATTTCCCTCAGTGATGTTCTATAAGTACTTAAAACCTTTGTAAATAATCATTTTTCACAAATGTAAATAATATCTCACGATTTTCTGTAATAAATTTATGTTATTATCATTTTATCTTACTTGATTTATTATGGGACTATTGTAAAAAATAAAACTGTGTTATATCCTAATTGACTGGCCTTCTTTAAAGCCGTATCCCAAACCTGTTATGATAAAACTTGGAAAAACAGCACCCAAGAGTTTTTACCATGCTGACTTAAATAAATAAGGCAAAGTAGACTGGGGTGTTGATCCAAGCAGACACCTGTAGAAGAAGTAGCAAAAATCAGAAGCAGCCAGAGAGTTGAGTGGGTCAGAAACCAGAACAATTTCAGTGTGGGGTCCAGCAGTGGAGTTGATTCTGGGGCCTATAAGTTGGGTTAATTCTGGGAGGCCACCATACAGCTACTATACAGCTACTGTAAATTACAGTGTCCACTTACTTTAAATGTTTTCTTCTAACAGAAAGTTATCATAGCCAATAAGCATTTACATAAAAAACATCTTGTAATTAGCTTTCAAAGGCATCAGATAGCTTTGTCTGCTGCTTTGTAAGAACCCATGATCCCTCATTATTCCGAGGAAAGCAAATACCTCCCAATCTACAGCTTTTAAGGAGTTAATCTACACTGCATAGTCAAACACACTTATTTGCCACTTTTTATGAAAAATAACTAAAAACCCCAAATTTGTCAAAGGTTGCTTTAAAACAAGTGAATTGACTTGCATCAGTCAATCCAAGCTGATGTAATAATATCCACACATGGCTAAAATTCATTTTATTTTCTTTAATTAATTAAAACAATGTATCTAGACGCTTAAGCATTTTTGAACTTGCGGTCCTTGTTCACTACATAAACTGGTAAATGCCCAGAATACAAAAAAAAAACAAAAAAAAAACACGTTGGACCAATGGAAAAGTGTGACCCATTCAGAAAAATAATCCCATTAGGTGCAATATAAACCTATTACTATTTATGAATTTTATATGATGTGAATAAGGGCTTCAAAAAATATGTAACAAACCATGTCTGTAGTTTGTACCCACTGGGAAACGTGTGCCTAGAGCCAAAATACAGAGTGGGGTCAGGTTTATTTTTTATATATCTGCAATATATTCTGCTATACAAATTTTAAATGTAGGTATTATGCATAAAACACATCCCAACATTTGCAACTTATGATGTATATGACGTGTCACCTTATCAACAAATTGACACATTGCAAGCGTTGCCTCACATTTATAGAATCCTTCTTGTGCAAGCCATGTAGTTTTATCAAAATGACTTGGGGAAAGCAGATCTCCAAGGCTGTGATTATGTCTGTGGACACAACTTTTTCTTGATTGATGACATCAGTGAGCACATCCTCTTGGTATAAAGGAGGTAAATATTTTAAGATAATTTTCTTTATATGTTGAAAATGTTGAAAAAACCAAAGGGTTTTGAACTTTAATGAGCTCACTGCTATCTTCAGATAAAAGTATATTGTGTGAGAAGCCTAAAGTTGTAGCCTTCACTATAAATTGCATCCATTTTGGATATCCGCTGTTCTTAAATCTCATTTTAATATTCATTACCTCCTGCTCATGAAGAATTTCTTTTGAACAGGCTCTTTTTGCTCGAATATATTCTCACATAGGGAGTGAAGCGATAGTGTGAGGGGCATGACAAACATTTGCTATCAGGATTGTATAACCTACTAGAAGCTTGCGATATAAAGAAGTATTAATGCAACTCGTGAGTGGATCTCTAGTGAGGGTCAAGTCCAAAAAAGAAATCTGGTGGGTAGAAAATGAACTCGAAAACTGTAAGTTGAATTGATTAAGATAATCAGGCTATGGTTAAGGAAATCCAAAAAAGACCCATGTATGGGTGCAACATTGACTAACCATATTAATAGCAGGTCATCTATTTAGTGCCCATGCCAAACAATATGCAGACAAAATGGGTTCATAAAGGTGAAAACAAAAGTTTCCTCCCACCATGCCATATAAAGATTAGCTAGAGATGGTGAAAACTTTGAGAACTTCCCAAAGGGGACCCAATAATTTATAAATAAAATTGGTCATCAAAGCTAAAGTAATTACATTTAAGGAGATAGTCTATGTTTATAAGCAAAAATTCTTGAGTTTCTACCGAAAAATGTTGAGTTTTACTGAAGTGATGGGTGATAGCTTATAGAGCCAAATCATGTGGTATGCATGTATAAAGCCCCACAAGAAACAGCACGTTATCCATGAGTGATGCAGCAACTATGAAATATTCTTAAGAGTTTTAAGACCATTTTTCTATCTCTTTTATATCCTGTTACTTGTTGTACCATTATTTACAAATGACGATCTACCCAATTACTTAAAAACAGAGGGTATCCAAAATGGATGGAAAATAAAGTGAAGACTAGAAATGTAGGCATCTCACACAATATACTTTTATCTAAGGCTAGCAGTGAGCACATTAAAGCTCAAAACCATTTGGTTTTTTCAACATTGTACAGTCATAACTTTACAGATATAAAGAAAATGATCTTAAAATATTTACCTCCTTTATACCTGAAGGATTTGCTCACTGATGTCATCAATGACGATTGTAATTGCTAATTACAATCACGAAGTAATCCTTTCTCCAATATAATGGGGCAGAAATCAGGTGGAAATTCACTTTTGTGGATTTTTGGTACCCCATAGAATAATGGACTTTTTCAAATACCCCGGGCTCCAACCAACCCGAAGTTCCTGCCAGGGACAGGAGAGCAGGACACAGCGCAATGTTGCGTTACAGATTTTACACACAGGGTGCGACTTTAACTAATTAGAATCACGTCACCTTTTAGAACCTGTACAGGTATGGTACAGCTCACATTTAAAGCTCAAATTTAAACCCCCACATCAAATCCGCTGCACCCTCGCCCCTCCCCGGACCCAGTCAGCAAACCCTTCCAATCTCGCAGCCCACAGACCTCCGGCCGAGTAAGGAAGGAAGGCCCGTAACACGATGTAAATTAGAGTTCCCTGCGCTTTCAGGGCAAAAAAATTCAAGAAAAGCCAACTTAAGCATCAGCTTTTATTAAAGTAAATATAAAACAGGACGGGAAAGCTACGTGTTTGCAGGGACTACCTCCCTTCCTAGGCGTGAACTCCATTACCGTGTTAGAGTTCCTTCTTTCCCAAAAAATTTGGAACTACAATAGTCTTGGCCCAATTATTATTGCTTGTTTTTGCAAGTTTAGGAACTAAATTCCCACCTTCATTAGTTGGGTTTAAGTTTGTGCCCCTAAACAAAAGCAGGTTTTAAAGGCAGTTTCTTATATTTTTTATGGTTTCTTGTATTGCTGACTTGTTTCCTACATAGGGCAACTGTCACGGTTCATGCCGTGGTCCCTGCCTTGGACCGTCGGCCCTTCCGTGGCCTGCCATGTCCCCTCCCCCCGGGGCCCCCGGGTGCAAGGGGGTCCCAGCAGCCTTGTTTTGCCTAGTCGGGATGCCTGTCCCTCTCCAGCCTATCTTTTGCTTCTGGGCCTTTCCCCTTTTACTCCTGCTCTCCTAAGGATTTTTGAGGCGCAGGCTTCCGCCTTTATTTTTTCCCGGGTTCCTGTGACCTCCTCCTTCCTCTGATCCCTGGATATGGGAGTCTTGTTCTATCTGGGTCCTAATTGCGTCTGTACCCTCCGTGTCTGTTGTCCATTTTGAGCTCTGCCCAGTATCTCTGGACTTAACCCTGGAGATGCTGGTCCGTCTGTTCATCTGAGCCCCGCCCTTTCTTTGTCTCCTGTTACGTCTGATTTTCTCTGCACCTGCCTGTTCCTGCCCCGGCCCCTGTTCCTGGTTTTACCTGTTGTTTCCCTCGTTCCTGTTGTATCCTTTTGGGGTCTTTTTCCCTCCTGTATCCTGCTGTGTTTCCCGAGTAGTTTTACCGCCCTCTTAGTTCTCCCATGTTTTGGTTCCTGTCCTGTTCCCCGGGGTCACCCAGGTAGCCACGTCAGGGGGATGACCTGGGGGTCCCCCACCAAGTCCATCCCCCCTTTGCGGCGGGGCGGCGAAGACCCGGGGCCCCCTTTAAATCCACTCCCTGGGGTGGTCCTCCGCTACCAAATTTGCCCGTGGGGACACAGAGGATCCAACCGGGTGGGCGGCGGTCGGCCTCGGAAAACTCTGTCAGCGCCGTGTTACAGTATGAACTGACAGATCCCGCCGGGGGGACCCTCCCTCGTCAGAGTTTTTCACCCGTGGTCTGCTCATGGTCCGCCCGAGCTTAGTTTGGCCCAGCTCAGGTCCAGCCCAAACTTACTTTGGCCTACTCATGGGCCAGCCCAGAGCTTCGTTTTTCCTATATGGGCCAGCCCCCAAACTTACGTTTGGCCCCGCTCATGGGCCAGCCCGAGCTTACGTTTGGCCTAGCTATGGTTTTCCCGCCCAAGCTTGTTTGGCCTGCCATGGGCCAGCCCAGGTTACGTTTGGCCTGCTCATGGTCCACCCCGAGTTACTTTGGGGTAGCTCATGGTCCAGCCCCGAGCTTAGTTTTGGCCTAGCTCATGGCCAGCCCAGAGCTTAGTTTGGCCTAGTCATGGTCCGCCCAGAGCTTACGTTTGGCCCATCATGGGCCAGCCCAGAGCTTACTTTGGCCTTCCATGGTCCACCCAAGCTTACGTTTGGGCCCAGCAATGGTCCCCCCAGAGCTTACGTTTGGCCTAGCTCATGGTCCAGCCCAGAGCTTACTTTGGCCCAGTCTGGTCCCCCCAGAGCTTACTTTGCTTTCGGTCCCGCCCTGAGCCTTCTGGTCCTCGTGGTTACGGTCCCGCCCTGGCCTTTTGAGTCCCCCCCTGGGTTCGGGCCCCGCCTGAGTTTTGAGTCCCCCTGGGTTACGGTCCCCCCCCTGAGCCTTCGAGTCCCCCGGGCTTTTGGTCCCGCCTGAGCCTTCGAGCCCCCCTGGGTTACGGGCCCCCCTGAGCCTTCTTTAGTCCCCCGTGGGTTATGGTCCCCCCTGGCCCCTTTTGAGTCCCCGGGCTTACGGTCCCCCCTGAGCCTTCTAGTCCCCCGTGGCTTTTCGGTCCCGCCCTGACCTTCTGAGTCCCCCGGGGGTTACGGCCCCCCCCCAGCCCTTTGAGTCCCCCCTGGCTTATGGTCCCCCCCTGACCCTTTTGATCCCCCGTGCTTACTGCCCCCCTGGGGTTTCCCCCCCATTTTGCCTAGTGCCCGCTTGTTCCCCCCAGCCCCTCCGTTTTAGGTTTTCCCCCATACTGGGGTATTATACAGCCTGTACTTGGTTTTTTGGGGTTTTCCCCCCTAGAAGTTGCGGGCCTGGCCTTTGGGGAAAGCCCTTCGTGATTTGGGGGGGGAGGAGGGGGCTTTGAAGGGGGGGACTGTCACGGGTTTGCCGCGGGCCCCGCCTTGGAGTCGGCCCGTCCGGGCCTGCATGTCCCGCGGGGCTCCTTGCAGGGGTCCCACGCCTGTGTTCGCTATGACTTGCCTTCCTGTCCAGTTTTTGTTTTCCTGGGTCCTGCTGTGCCTGTGCCCCTAAGGCGGGCGCGGAGCTTCCCCTTTTTTTTAAGTTTCTGTTCTTCATTCCTCTTCACCCTACCTCTGCTATAAGAGGAAGTTTTTTCTCTACTCTGGGGCAGTTATTGCAGTCTGTTTTCGCCTCTTGCTGTGTCTGGTTGTGTCCATTTGATCCTGCCAGTATCTTGGGGCAAACCCTGGGGTGCTGGGCAGTCTGTGTCACTGAGCTCCTGACCTTCTGTCTGTCTTGTTACGTCTGATGTCTCTGCACCTGTCCTGTGTCCTGCCTCGGCACCTGTTCCTGGCCTGTACCTGTCGTGTTTCCCGTCCGGTTCCTGTTGTATCCTGTGGTGTACGTTTATCCCTCCTGTATCCTGCTGTGTTCCTGAGTACGTTTTACCTGCCCCGCTTATGTTCTCCATGTTCCTGTGTTCCTGTCCTGTACCCCGGCTGTCCCGCAGGTAGCCACGTCAGGGTAGTGACCTGGGGGTCCCGCAGCCAAAGTCCATTCCGCTTTGCGCGGGCTCTGGCGAAGACCAGGGGCCCCTAAAACACCACTCCCTGCATGGTCCCCCAGCTACCACCTCGCCTGCGGTGATCACAGAGGATCCACACCCGGATGTCGGCGGTCGGCGCCTCGGCATACGTCCATCGGCGCCGCACAGTTACAGCAACATCTAGAAGAGATTGTATATTTTTAATCTCCTTATTCCTTAATTGTGTCAAAATTAAGGTGTACAGAATGGTTCCCTATATGTGGGGGGTCAGTCTCTAAAGATTAGTTATGGAACAAAACACATTTTGATTACATCTGTGTTAACCTTTATATGTACAGATTGGTATGGAGACAAGCAAAAGCATAAATATTGAAACTTTTTTTGCAAAACCCTTTTTTTTCTTAAAAATAATTTGAATGGAAATTTGCAGGGGATTTCCTAGGGTAAATTTTTACTCAGGGGGAGGTGAAGAAAAATTTCCCCCCCTTTTCCCCCCCCCGTAACATAATGCGCCATGATGCGCCCAAATTTTTTCACCATAAACCAAAGGGCCCAAAAAATTTCAAAAAACTTTACCCCATATAAAAAATACAATAAAACTACTAATTTAAAAGTCCCTACAGTTACCCCAAAAAACACTGTACTCCAACCAAATCCCAAGACCCTAAACCACCATAAAAACCAAACACCTTTTTGACCTAATAATACCCACCAAACCCTTACCACATATCACCCACCAAAATAGTGACCCGAATAAGAAAAAACTGACCCTTACTGAATACAAAAATAAATACCCCTTCAACCCATATTACCAGGTCACAAATGACCATACAGTATTTGGGTTTCCAGCTGTACACAAAGGCCCCTGCAAAACATATAAAAAGATTTTCAGAAAATGATATCTAGTTTACTCACAGGAGAGACTCCGAAGAGGGTTTTTTCCTTTTTCTTCTTCTTTTTTTTTTCCATCTGTCCCCAAAGCCTAATTTACTCCCGACTCTTCCCCTGTAAAATTTACAAAAAAAAAAACATTTTTAGACTCCTCCCCTTTAAGCACATTTTCTATCAAATTTTCCCACTCATACAAAATTCCCATCCCATACAACCCCATATGGTAGCCAAGTAATTCCCCTTTTAGGCCCCCATAGTACCCCCCGGATCCAGGTAGTACCCCCCCGTAAACCAAATAGGTCCCCCCCGTAGCCAATAAAGCCCCCCTGTGCCAGTAGATTCCCCCCCCGTAGCCGTGATTCCCCCCCGAGCCAGTGAAAGCCCCCCTGTGCCAAATAGATGCCCCCCCCTTTTTAGCCAGTAAATGCCCCCTTGTTGCCCGTGATGCCCCCCTGCAACCATTTGATGCCCCCCTCAGGGCCGTAGATGCCCCCCCCCTTTCCGTGAAGCCCCCCTGTAGCCGTGATGTCCCCCCCCGAAACCAGGATGGGGCCCCCCCCCCTTTTTGCCAAGTCATGCCCCCCCTTTTGGCAAATGAGGCCCCCCCTTGGTGGCCAATATGCCCCCCCGTAAAACCAGTAATGCCCCCCCGTAGCCGTAATTTCCCCCTTGTAGGCCCCCCGTGGGTGCCCCCGCAGCCAGTAAAATACCCCTGTAGGCCCGGGGAAGGCCCCCCCGTAAACCAGCGATGCCCCCTTTAAACCAGTGATGCCCCCCTGTAGCCCGTGATTTCCCCCCTTTACCAGGTTTCCCCCCTGTAGCCCCCGTGGGTGCCCCCTGTTTGCCAGTAGATCCCCCTTTTAGCCGTAGATGCCCCCCCCGTATCCCCCTGATGCCCCCTGTAGCCCGTGATTTCCCCCCTTGTGGCCAGTGATGCCCCCCCGTAGCCATGATGCCCCCTTGTGGCCCCGTGATGGCCCCCCCGTAGCCCCTGATGCCCCCTCTTTTACCCGTAAATGCCCCCCCTTTTTGGCCCAGTGATGCCCCCCCCGTAGCCCCGTTTAAAGCCCCCCCCCATGTAGCCCGTGAGATTCACCCCGTAACCCTGATGCCCCACGTAGCCCAGTTTATGCCCCCCCTTGTTGGCCCCGTGATGCCCCCCTTGTGGCCAGTATGCCCCCCCTGTAAAACCAGGGAGTTTCCCCCCCCGGAGCCAAATAGGGTGCCCCCCTGTAGCCCTATGGCCCCCCCTTGTGGCCGTTTATGCTCCCCTGTAGCCATTTATGCCCCCCCGGGGGCCCCCGTGATGCCCCCCGTGCCAGTAGATGCCCCCCCTGTTGCCAGTTTAATGCCCCCCTGTAGCCATAGATGCCCCCTCGGTAGACCCGGGATGCCCCCCTTTTGGCCCGTGATTTCCCCCCCCCCCCCTTTTGGCCGTGAAACCCCCTTGTGGGCCCGTGATGCCCCGTAGCCCGTGGGTGCCCCCCCCCTGTAGCAGTGATGCCCCCCCTTTAGCTAGTAATGCCCCCCTTTGTAGCCAGTAATGCCCCCCTTGTAGCCCGTAATGCCCCCTCCTGTAGCCAGGGGATTGCCCCTGGGAGCCAGGATGCCCCCCCGTAGCCCCGTTTATGGGCCCCCCTTGTTTGGCCCGTGATCCCCCCCCTGTAGCCAAATAGGGTGCCCCCCGTAGCCAGTGTTTCTTCCCTTGTGGTCAGTGATGCCCCCCTGTAGCCAGTGAAGTCCTCTTGTGGCCCAAAGGGGGGGTTTCCCCCCCGTACCAGTGATGCCCCCTTGTGGCCAATTATGACCCCCCGTAGCCCATTGGTGCCCCCCCTGTAAACCCGTGATGCCCCCCTTTTGGCCAAATTGGAGCCCCTCTGTAGCCAGTTAAAGCCCCCTTTTAGCCAGGGGAGATGCCCCCTGTTGCCAAAAAAAGATGCCCCCCTTGTAAACCCCGTTTATGCCCCCCTTGGGGCCCGGGGATGCCCCCCTGTAGCCAGTGATTTCTCCCCTGTGGCCATGATGCCCCCCCTTTTGGCCGGGGGAAAGCCCCCAAATGTAAACCAGTATTGCCTCCCCTTTTACCAGTAGATGCCCTTGTAGCCCGAGATGCCCCCCCTGTAGCCATAAAAGCCCCCCTCCTGTAAACCAGTAGATGCCCCCGAGCCAGTAATTTCCCCATGTAAAAACTATGCCCCTCCAGGTTCCGGGGCTGCTCAGTGGTGGGAAAAAATGTTGAGCGGGGGTAAGCGTGGACGTCATCACGCCCACTTACAACTGCACGCAGCTCCCAGGGATGTCTCAGCGGCCCCGAGTTCCAGGGCCCAGGGGATCCCAGGGGCGAGGGGGCGCGGGAAAGCCGTGGCCCCCCGGGGACCCTGAGGGATGTAAACGCGCTCAATGAGGGAAACCCCTAACATACAAGGGGGGGAGGCAAAAGGTCGGGGGAAGGGCCGGGCCCCCCCTCCCCCTTGTACCAAAAAAGCTGCTGGCTCCCCCCGGGGCCCACTGTTATAAAACAGCCCCCCCGTCAGTCCCCCGGAAACCCCCCAGGCGGGCGAGACAGGGCCGGGGCCCCCATCGGGGTGACGGAGCCCCCGGGCCCCCGGGGGGGTCGGCCCCCCCCAAGGAACTGCCCGGACTTTAGATTTAAAAATAATTTTTAAAAAAAACAACAAAAAGCAATTTTAAGTGATGAAAAGCAACATTTAACTATCTATAAATTTTTTTGGGAAAACATTCAGACTTTTTTTTCAAAAACTTGGGAAAAATTTTGGGTTTGATGCCCCCTAATTTTCAGAAATTTGTGAAATAAACATATTTAAATTTAACAAAATAAAGATGTAAAAAAATGAAAAGAAAAAAATGTACAGTTTCAATTAGGACAAATAGGCTGTCAAAAAAAATTGTTACAATAATTTGTTACGGGCCCGAATTTAAATTTTTTGGTTTTATGTTTTGGAAAACATAAATTTCTTTTAAAAATGGAAAAAAAAACAAGAAACTAACATGATTGGTATTTTCAAATGTAAATACAGTATGAAGTAACACAATTAAAAAAAAAAAACCTTCTTATATCCATTTTTTAGATATTTAATTAAATATTTATTCCCGCAGGCCCCCTTTTTACATCATTCTGAACATTAATGCTTCCCCTTTTTTTGCCAAGGGGGAAATTTAGTATAATATCCTCAAAAAAAGAGTGCAAAAAAGGTCCTTCTTTTCTTTTTCTGGCTTGCAAACAAATTGTTAAATTTTAATGTTTTTTTTTGTATTCAACAAAATTTTTTACCCAAAAACCATTATAAGAAAAAAAATTAAATTTTAATTTTTCATTAAAACTCTAGATTCTGCTTTCCTTTGGATTTTTAGGGGAAAAAAAAGATAAAATTGGTTCTTCACTCTCAAGTATAATTTTTATTCCTTTAATGATGGGATTCATAGGTTGGGTTTTAATTTTAAAGGGGTCCCCTCCCCCCCCCAAGAAAACTTTGAAATAGCCCCAAATTGTATAATATAACTGTAATGGCTGGAGTAATTTTTAGGTTTTGGAACACCAAAACCCCGCCGCAAGGGAGGTTGGGGTTTTCCCGTGGCGGGGGATAAATGGTCCCTTACCCCCTGACACTTTTTAGCTTGCTTTGGGGGCCAGGGTGCAAGGGATGGTTTCAAAATTGTAAGGTAGGCCATAATCAAAACCGGGAAGAAGGGTAGGGAAAAGGCTGCCCAAGGGGTTTTTGGTCAAGGGGACGGAGGCAACAGATACGGCACACAGAAATAACGGGAGACAACTTTTGGGAAGTTTTCTCGCAAGGGCCAAAAACTTGAAACCACAGGGAAACCCCCAGGGAAGGGGGGATGGTTAAATAGGGGATACCAATTACCAGTGCGCAGGCCCTTTAAATGTGACAGAAGCGACGCACAAGCACCCTAGGGAGCGGGAGGCACATCCGGGCCAGCAAGAAAAGCACAGGGAAACATGGAGATAAAAGATATCTGCTTTCCCGGGACTGGACTGCGTTTTTGCCCCCCCAGCCCAAACATGCGAGATTTTGGGCCACCCGCAAAAAGAGACACCGGGTGGGGCCCCCGACCCGAATGAGGGCCGCAAGGGCACCCGGGAAGGAAATCCTTTTCCCTTTTTCTCCCTCCTCCCCCCCCCCCCCTCCCTTTCGTTTTGGAGAAATTTTTTAGGAAACTTACGGTCCAGCATGTTGTCCTCTGGCTCCAAGGACCTCTCTTCAGGACTGAACCACTTCAATTCAATAAGGAATTGTCTCATCCCCCTGGCGTCTTCATGCCAGAATCTCTTCTATAGCATACACATTGGTTTGGGTAAATTCAGGAAAAGGGGGAAAACCCCCCCGGGGAGAAACGATTCAGGAATTTGGATAAGTGGTTTTTTCCCGGAAAATATTGAAGGAGTTTTTGGGGACAAAGCATCGTGGGGGGGAAAGGGCGGAGTTTATTTGGCAACTTGGGGTTTTTCTTTTCAGACCCCCAAAAGGTCTTAAGAAAAAGGGGGCCAGTTTGTACCAAAGGGGGGTTTTCGGCAAAAAGTATCTGAATTTTGAAACCCGAAAGTCCCCAGGGGGAAGGAAAAGGGGGGGGCCTTCTTTTTTGTGTGCTCGGGGGGGATTTGGGCAGATAAATTGTAGAGATTTAAATGTCAAATCCCGTCAAATGATAAAACCCTTTTAAATCTTGAAAAAAGATTATCCACAGCCCGGGAAAAATTGGAAGACAAGACAAAGGGGGTGGTGGGGGGGGATGTTTTCCCATACACTATGAAGAACGAGAGGTGTCAGGGGGAAACCAAATCCCGAAAAAATTTTAAGAGAACTCTGCCCCTGGGAACAAACGAACATCAACCCTGAGGTGCTGAAACAAAAAGGCCAGGCAGTTGCCCAAGAATTGATGACCCCCCCTTTTTGCCCCCCTTTGTCAGAGAAGATAAGCCGAAAGAAGTCACTTAATCGTAGCTGGGAGCAAAGGTCAAAGCAAAAATTTTCAAACACAAAAATTTGGAAAAAAAATGTTTGGGGGAAACTTTGTAAAAGGAAGATTGCTTTTAAAAAAGAGGAGGGGATGGGGTTGAAGGGGAAAAACCCAAAACAATTTGGGGTGAAATACAAAAATTTTTGAGAAAGGATCAGTGGAAAACCCAAAATCAGTATTACTGGGGGAGGGGGGGGGGAGGTCAGTGAAAGAAATCCCTGGGTAGTGGGTCCAAAAGATTCTTTGGAATTGGGGAAAAAGGGTTTCATAACCTTCCCGGCCTGAGACGAGGTTTCTTTTTGCGGGAACAAAAAGATTTCGAAATTTTTTTAAAAATTTTTTAAAGATTTTGTCCACCAATAAAACGAAAAAACTAATTGACAAGTTTTTTTAAACCCCCGGCCAAGTCCCCATTGTAAATTTTCTTCCAAAAAGTTCAGGGAACCCCAACGTTTTGCCCGGTGGAACATGTTGGAGGTCTATGGAAATTGCGGAGACCAGGCAGTCAGGAGGTATGATGTGAAGAGGAGCTATTTCTTCCCCAGTAACGTCAGAAGCATGGTAAAGGGGCATTGGCCTTAATGTTTTTCTCTGCAGGATGGAGATGGTTTAGGAAATTGAACCAGGAGAAAAAGAGGGACCACCTGGCATGGCGCAGGTTTAGATGTTGGGCTGTTAGGAGGTACAGGAGATTTTTGTGATCGGGTTTTAAAATTTGAAACCTGGTGCAAGCCCCCTCCAGGGTTGGGTTCCCTTCTTCCAAAAAACCCGTTTTTTGGCCAGTAATTTCCCCGGGCCCCCCGGGGTAATTTTTTTTTTGGAAAGAATGCGGAGAAGAATCCGCATGTGAAGGTCTTGCCTTTAGGCCCTTTTTGTGTGAGGACCGCCCCAAAACCCACAGAAAAGGCATTAACTTCTAAGAAGAAAGGTTTCTTGGTATCTGGTTGGGATAGAATGGGTGCCAAAGAAAATGCCGACTTTAACCTAGAGAAGGATTCTTCGGCTGCTGGTGGCCATAGTTTTGGGTTGCCATTCTTCTTAGTGACACCCAAATTGGGCCCCCACAAAAAAAAAATTTTTGGGAAAAAATTGGCGGGGGGTAATTGGCAAACCGGAAATGCTGTAGTCCCCCAAAACCGAGGGGCTGTGGCCCGTAAGACGGGGTGACAACTTAGTGAGTTCCTCGCAGACCCTTTTTTCTATGATGACTGAGAAAAGAAGCGGTCTGGTGGGAAAAGGACTTCTCCAGCTTGGCATAGAGGGAATTATTTTGTGAGCTCAGTACCTGCCATACATGGATCCAATGGGATTCAGGGTCAGGCGAGAAAACCAGGATGCCATCCAGATAGCCAACAACAGAGGAATACAAGAGGTCTCTGAAAATGTAATTTACAAAAACCCGGGAAACCCCAGGGATTGCACAGAAGAGGGCATTACCGTACTCAAATGCCCATTTCTGGTTTTTAAAACTCTTTCCACTACCCCTTAGGATCCAATACAAGATTATAAGACCCCTGCTAGTCCAATTTAGAAAAAAAGTCGGTTAAAGAGCTCGGTAATTAACGGTAACAGATACAGTTTTTTCATGGTTATTTTGATGAGACCGCGATAAACAATGCAAGGGTGTAGTGATCCGTCCTTCTTCTCTACAATGAAGAACTTGGCACAAATTGGGAGAACTAGACTTGCGAATAAACCCCCTTTTGGAGTTTCTTGTATGTGGCCGCATGGCCTGAGTCTGTGGGCAGCGCGGGGAACCTCCTCGGATTGCTAGTACGGCCCCTAGGCTATAGGGGAAAAAATGGAATAAGGAGGGAAAGGGGCTCGCTGCTTCTCGAGAAGCGTCCGTAAAATTTGATATGGTGCAGACGACCCGCAGAGAATTGAGAGGTTCAGTGGAGGTGGGGTGCTCGGAGAGGTGGCATAAACAACGAGATGGCATTCTGGTTTTCCCACGTATGCCTTTTTTTCAGTTAACATGGGTCATGGCCCTGCAGTCACATAAGACCCATTAGTACTACTGAGGAAGAACAGGGCACACGAAGAACATGATCATCTCCTTATGTAACGCCCCCATGTGAAGGGACACCATTTTTTAGGGGAATGAAGAGTCAAAAGGAATTTTCTGCTGACGAAAAGATGGGCTTTGGTTTCCGAGCGAGGGAGGCAGGGTGGCCTTTTGGGAAAACCCGGCAAAAGAGGTAGACTGGTTTGTGTTCCTGACAGAGCTCCTCCTGTCTCTCAGAAAAACGCACGTCAGTACAAGTGGCCAGGTGGATAAGGTCAGAGAAGATGGAGAGTCAAAAGCGGACAGCCACCTTTATTGGCTTGGAAAACCCTTTTTAAATGTGGACTTAAACAATCTTCCCCGGGGAATTCCCAGGGCCCGGATGGGAATTGTACAGCGTATTCTTTCAGAGGGGCCCCTTGAGTAGGTTCAATAGAGCGGTCTCGCAAGAACGCAAGGCCGTTCCTTGAAGACACCTGGAATTCATTCAGGGAAAAAATAGAGGGGGGGCCTAAATGGGTCATCTCTGTATTGAGGGAGTAGCCCCAAAACCGGCTTTTCCCGGGGAGAAACTTTCCCGGAAAAAGCCCCCTGAACCCTTTCGGTAGGGAAATGACGAAGTTCCACATGCAAGAGCACTGGGTGATGAAACCCATGGAGGCCTTAGGGTCCCCATCAAGCTTCGTTGGCATAGACAGGCACAGTTTTGGGCCAACGGACACCACAGGAGCCATTGACACTGGAAGACAGCTGCTGCTGAGTGGTGAGGAACTGCTGCATCGTTATGGTCAGCTGGTTGAGCTGCTGCCCCTGTTATGCGATCTCTTGGGACTGCTGGGCCACAATGGTGGTAATGTTCACGATGCTCAGTAGAGTCACCTTGGTGGGATCCATGGACGGCTCAAACTGTAACGGCTGGAGTAGTGGATCCTCTGGACCACAACAAGCGGTGATAGAAGCCGCGCCAGGGAGCGGAGTCTAAGTAGGTCCCAGTATTCACCAGAGCCCACCACAAGGCAGGATGGGCTTGCTGTGGCAAGACTACCAGGTCACTACCCTTGATGTGACTACTTTGTGGTGGCAGCCGGGGTGCAGCGTGGTGCAAAACTGTAAGGCAAATTTCTAGTGGGGGACAGACAAGAAGGTCAGGACAGGTGGCAAAAGTTCATGGTTAGGGAACGGAGGCAACAGGTACGGTACACAAAAATAACTGGAGACAATTTTAGGAATGCTGCCTCACAAGGCAAAAGGCACTATTGATCCAGCAAGGAAACTCAGGAAGTGGATACCAATCACCAGCACGCCTTTAAATTTGACTGAGCTGATCTGTGCACACCCTAGATAGCGGGGCCAGCAGAGACAGCACAGGGAGCGTGGAGAGGTGAGTAACTGTTTCTAGTTACCGAACTGCAAGTGTGCCCGCAGTCCGATATGCAGGTCGCAGTGCCACTTGCAGCAGAGACATGGGTGCTCCCACAACCCAGTGTTAAGGTTGCAGGAGCACCTGTCACAGTAGCAAATAAAAATGTGCTCACCTTTTTAATTTACTACTGATCCAACTCTGGCAGTCGCTTTGGTGGGTCTGTGTGGCATGTGACCACTTTCACATGTTGTTCCAATTACATCGCTGCTCATGTGCTCTTCACATCCTGAGCTGACACAAATGGAATGGCACTGGAACACTGAGACCACTGAATGGCTGCTGTGGTCACACACCAATAAGAAGGAATGGAAGTAAAAAAAAAATATCAGAAAGACTGCCAGAGCTTTAGCACTGGATTGGTGATTACTTTATCCCTTCCCACAAAAGGTATGTTCTGATTGCGAGTCACTTCAATGCAATCGGACGTACTGGCACATCCAAGAGATTGTGACTGATGACTGACAATTACAACACATAGCAGTAGAGGCATGTACTGCTAAGTATTGTAACAGTGATCTACAAGATGGCTGAGTGAATACATACACACTGCCCTTTTGTTATTACAAATACCAATCACCTCAAAAAAGGTCAAAAATAAAAAGTAAAATATTTTTTGGTATGGCCCCGTGTAATATCAGCTTATAAATCTGAAAATTTTATACAAAAATAGGCAAATTCATAAAAACAAAAAAGTGTATTAAAATACATAAAAAAAAACCAATCTTTGAGTGCTACAAGTGGATATAAAAAAGGCTAAATATAACATCAAATGGGATCCACAAAGAACATAACAGTAAGTACTATATCAATACTTGGGGAAAATGAATGTTACTTGCATTTATTAAGTACGAAAATATATGTAATACCAAACTGGATAGGTGGTCCATAGAAACGATAACTACCCATACCCATCACCTGCCCATAAATATGGTGTATACCAGCAGCCCTAACAAGTGTTCTGCGTTGCTCGCTTCTTCAGGGGATGTCACAATTAGTGTTGAGCGATTATTACGACAAAGGGAAAACGGCACAGTTTTTTTTGTTTATCGAAATTTTTAGATCAACCCAAAATTTAGGTTAAAATCTGGCATCATTTTAAGATTGCCCCATTTTCGGCGCTTTTCCCGTATTTTGGGGCCCGCAATCTTTTTAGAATAGGGGGTGAATGTGTGTGTGATCATGACTGGGATGTTATGGTTGCGATGGGTGGAAAAATCACAGGGCCTCGGTTTTTTAAAAAACAACCCTTCCGTTTAGCCCAGTGTCTCTCAGCGTCTCAAGAGAAACGTGCCTCGGGTTGTGTCCCAAAAAGCTCAGGAAAAATTTTTTATTTCTTTGTTTTAAATTAAGATTGGGATTTTAGTAGTTAGGTAGAGAATTTTAAAGGAGCATTACCCCTGTAAAGTCACGGGGGGGGGAAGGGGAGGGGCCCCCCCAACAAAACAATCCCAAAAAAATACTTTATAAATTCACCCAAACTTTTTAACATACATCATACTTTTTTAATTAAAATTTTCTATGAAAATTTTATTTCACCAAAACTTTAAAATAACCTTTTCAAAACTCGGTTTTTTTTATCCCAAAAACCCACTTTATTTTCATAAAAAATTTTAAATTTTTTTTTCAATTTCCCCAACACTTTTTAAATCCACCTCACAAAATTTTAAACCGAAATTTTTAATCACCCCAATAATTAAAATTTCCCAAAAAAATCTTTTTAAACAAAAAAAACCATACTTTTTTTACTTCCACAAATTTCATTACAACTTCCTTAAATAACACAATTTTAATACCCCATTAAAAAAAATCCAAAAAAACTTTAATAAAATAAAAAAACAAACTTTTTTACTTTTCAAAATACACTTTTTCATCATTCACTTAAAATTTAATCCCCAAATTTTTTATCAG
>JAODAL010022568.1:0-64416 GCA_025379985.1 Phyllomedusa bahiana
TAATAAAAATTTTTATATATATATAATATAATATATTATATATATTTTTATTTCTCAGTCAGGCGGGTAAAGGATATTGTCCCCCCTTAACAGCAGGTAATAAAATATAGGGGCACTCAGTCAGGGATATAGATATAGGGTCACGCTCAGGCATGTATAGAATTATAGGGCACTCAGGCATGAATATAGCTATAGAGGCACTCAGGCAGGATATAGGGGCACTCAGGCAGGTATATAGATAAAGGGGCACTCAGGCAGGTATATAGCTATAGGGGCACACAGGAAGGTATATAGGGGCACACAGGCAGGTGTATAGGGGATCTCAGGCAGGTATATAAATATAGGGGCACTCAGGCAGGTATATAACTATAGGGGCACACAGGCAGGTATATATAGGTGCACACAGGCAGGTATATATAAGGGCATTCTCAGGCAGGTATACAGCAAAGGGCACTCTCAGGCAGGCATATAGCTAGGGGCACATGCAGGCATATAGGGGGGCATGCAGGCATATAAGGGGGCACACAGGCACATAGGGGTGCACTCAGGCACATAGGGGGCACGCAGGCATATAGGGGCACTCAGGTATATAGGGGGGTACTCAGGCATATTAGGGGGCACTCAGGCATATAGGGGGTACTCAGGTATATTAGGGGGCACTCAGGTATATTAGGGGGCATGCAGGCATATAGGGGGGCACTCAGGCATATTAGGGGTCACGCAGGTATATAGGGGGGCACTCAGGCATATAAGGGGGGACTCAGGCACATAGGGGGGCACTCAGGCACATAGGGGCGCACGCAGGCACATAGGGGGGCACTCAGGCATATAAGGGGGGACTCAGGCACATAGGGGGGCACTCAGGCACATAGGGGCGCACGCAGGCACATAGGGGCGCACGCAGGCACATAGGGGGGCACTCAGGTATATAGAGGCACTCTCAGGCAGGTAAAAATAACATTGATACCATGTATTCAGGGGCGCTCTTCTCAGGGCACTGCAATACAGCGCCGGGACGCTCCTCCGGCAGCTCCTCGGGCGCACGGCCTATGACAGCACGGGCCCGCGTCGGATCCTCAGCGCTATGAGGACCCAGCGGCCCCGCAGTGTCAGACCAGTGGCTTAGCGGAAGATCCAGCGATCCCCCGTGGAGCCTGTCTGCGGAGCAGGGAGCGCTCGCTCTCTGCTCTGCAGAAGCTCGCAGCTGTATGTGCGTCCAGCGAACACACATACAGCAAAAGAGACCTCCGGCGCTCCAGGCCCATGGCAGCGGCCTGGAGCCCGGTGAGGTTCGGGGCCCCTGACTGCGCCCCTTAGGGACAGGCAGAGGTAGGCGCCCTAGGCGATCACCTACCTCTGCCTACCCGTCGTCCTGGCCCTGCCCAGACCCCTAAGGTCTGGGCAGATGCTATGTCTGCTACTCCGTAGTTCCACCCCTGTAGAACATTTAGAAACATTAAATGGGTTTTCTCACCAAAGGATTTTGCAGGCATCTTGAGCCTCCTCTCTCTCTCTAATCTCATCAATTTCTATTAGGAGATTAGTTCTGGACTGGATCGGCGTGAGGCATTGGATGTTATATATCCATATTCTGCTAAAGCATTTGATACTGTGCCACCTAAAAAAATGGTAAATAAAATGAGAATGCTTGGACTGCGGGAAAATGCTTGCAAATGGGTACTGGCTCAGTGATAGAAAACAAAGGGTGGTGATTAACAGTACATACTCAGACTTGATCCCTGTTACTACTGGTATACCACAGGGTTCTGTATTGGGCCCTATCCTCTTTAATATTTTCATTAATGATCTTAAACATGGATTGCACAGTATAATATCAGTCTTTGCAGATGATATTAAGCTCTTTAAAGTAGTTAACACAACATAGGATAATGTTTGATTACAATGGGATCTGGATAAGTTGGAGGCCTGGGCAGAGAAATGGAAGATGAGGTTTAACACAGATAAATGAAAGGTTATGCACATGATTACATGTTAAATGGAAAAACGCTGGTTAAAAGTGATATGGAGAAGGACTTGGGAATTCTGGTGCACAGTAAACTTCATTGTAGCAGCCAGTGTCAGGCAGCAGCTGCCAAGGCAAACATGATTATGGGGTGTATTAAAAGGGGCATAGATGCACATGATGAGAACATTATTCTTCCATTATACAAGTCACTGGTTAGACCACACATGGATTATTGTGTACAGTGTTGGGCACCAGTTCACAGGAAAGACATTGAAGAGCTTGAACAGAGGCGGGCAACAAATCTATCTCTTCTGCCTGTCTCTGGTGGTGTGACGTCATCACTCTGCCAGCGCCGGGACGTTCCTCCGGCATCTCCTTGGCCAGGCAGCATTCATAGGCCGATGAGAGGCATAGACGCAATTAGCTCACTTGAGGGCACTGCTGGGACATGGAGGCCCCTCTCCACTATAAATAAATAAATATATATATATATATTGTGATGACTCACTTTCGTCTGGACGCCCTCCTGGACCGTCCTGGGAGTACGTTAGCTCACAGATCGCCGCTTTGGTTTGGCACGCCGACTGCAGGATTCCAATTCAAACCTGGCCTCAGCCAGCTTTATTGAGCACACAGTTTACAGAGAAACGAAACATAAAAATAAATCCTCAGGCCATCTAGCCACTAACTGAACATAAACTGTCCCTCTCTAACATGTGGTTAAGGCCATTCACCACAAACACATGACTCCTACCAGTCCACACTGGTTCCAGCTTCTCTCAAGCCTCTGGCGGGGGGGGCAAGAGCCTCTCTCCAGCTCCTCTGCTGTACTGCCAGCTAGCAGACTACGCCCCCAGAACACCTGTAGAAGCAGGCTTTTTATAGGCCTGGAAAAAAAAAACTGGAACTGGAACGTGGGAACAGCCACCTACCCAACTGCAGCTGTTCCGGGAAAGCCAACCCATTATGGCTGGACATCAGCCGTACTACATACGAGTGTCAACAACCTAATGTTGCTGACCGACAATACCTGGCTTCTCCCACCAAGACCAGGCCGTCGGTGCTACGTATCTAGCAGCTCTCTCCACCTAGTGGCAGCACCGTGCAACCACCTATGGTCGCTCTGCCACATATCCCCCCCTTTGATAAAGGCCGTAGGCCTTGATCACCCTGCACAAGCCTTCCTCCAGGGTCAAAGCTCCTACGCAGGGCCAACATCTTCTCTACGTCTTCATTTGCGGAGACAACATTGCTCACATACAGCTCATCCCATGAACTCATCCTACAATGGGCAAAAATGAAGTAATAGCCACTTTCCATAAGTGGCACCACGCATACCTGCTTTGGAACATTGAAGTCACCATCTTCAGCCCGCTTGCTGAACTTCACAGAGCTACTACTGACAACCCCAGTACCAGAGTTACCATAATTTATAGCTTTCTCCCACACACAGACTACCTTGTCCTTGTGCCCACTGGGCAGTGTCCTTTCTATTTTAGGTCTCTCATAAGCAAAAGACCCTTGAGTGGTCCCAACAATCACACTAGCTTCACAGGAAGCTGTAAGCACAACACACCTCTCAGGTTCGCTATACACAATGGCCTCTTGGGGCGCACCCGAGCCCCAACCTGCTACTTCTTTGTCTGCAGGATTTTAATGAGACCCAAACTCCTCTTTGTCACAACTCTTCTGGTCCTCACTGACCACCTCACCAGCATCAGAGAACGCATTCCTCTGTGCGCACTTCTCACTGGCTCTTTTTAGCAGCGGATCCTCTGTAGCAATGTGTGGAGATGTTTCCTTCACATCCCCTGTAACAATCTCCAAGGGAGAACTCTCTGGATGCCTGCAAGTTATCTCTGGGGTACTGCTGACAAGTGCTTCACATAGGAAATTCTTAGCGTTTACCTCAGGTTCATTACTGGTGATTTCCTTACCATCTGAGGGTTCAACCACACTGACCTGCCCCTCACTATCACCTGAGCAAACACTCTTTTCTGGGTCTAGCAGCTCACTCCTTCCATCGCTACCGTTCCTGCAGTATTTGTAACCACAGCAGTAATAGCTACTGGGACTACAGAAACCATTTGAGTAAGTGACCTCAGCTGCACTACAGGGCCCAACACAACAGTTCTCTTCACCCTCTGCAGTGCTACAATCCAGATAGCCATCACAGAGCATGCTGTCTGGAATACAGTGCTCAGGGCTGCAAACAAAATCTGCCTTGGCACACATTTTCTCTACACAAGTATTTTCATTATTCCCATCTGAATAATCACCATCATCATTACTAGTGATGAGCGATTACGTTGACTATCCTCATCGGGTCGATAGTCTATATTGGCAATTATCAAGACGATTTCCGATAGTCGATAATAGATTATCGCCGATGACCATTAAAGTCTATGGGAGAGGAACAACACCTTCATTCTTACACCCAAACAGGGCTGGAGAAGCTGGAATTAACATCCACAACAGTCAAATGGATACATGCTACATCTTAGGCAACACACTTAGGTTATAAAAGCCACAGAAAAAAAGTCCCGACCTTCCCATTTCCCCAATCTTGTACCAAAGCATGACCCTTAAACCTGCATGACCCCACAAATTAAAAAGTCCAGAAGCAGTATGATTTGAACCATCTTTTTTACTTAAACGGGAATTGAATACCCCTGTAGGGAAAGCAGCATGAGCCCCAAAACCGCATGCCCCCAGTTTAAAAAAGTCCCGGGAAAAAGGAGTCTTTCAACCCCCTCTTAGTTTCAGGGACATAGACTATCCCTGCCCCGGGCCCACAGCATGAGCCCCAAAACCCTGCTGACCCCCAGATTTAAAAATCCCGGGAAAAAGGAGTCTTTAAACCCATTTTAGTTGAAGGGGACATGCTATCTGTTTTGGCCCCACACTACCCCCCAAAACGATGACCCCAAATTAAAAGTGCCGGGAAAAAAGGATCTTTAAACCCACCATTTTTTGAATGGACATTGAAAACTGTCCGGGGGGCCACCTAAGCCAAACCTCTGAAAAATTTAAAAAAAGAATATTTTTTATCAGCTATTTTGTACATGACGTTTTTTTGTATTTAAATTTTAAAAACACATTTTTAAAATAGGGTGGAATCCCCCCCCCGTCTTTGTTTCTATTTTTTTTAATTGATTAAATGGGTTTGTCTACTACAGGAATTGCTAGCTATTTTAAAGATCTTGCAAAAAAAAAGTCATTTTTCAATATGTGTCCATAAAAAAGTGTCCTATCTATTCCTGTTTTTGACAGCACCATCACCCTTGAGCCACTTTTTTACAATTGTAAGAACAATGTCTGTTAAAACCACATTTTTTAGAATAGGACCTGTAATTGAGCATTTTCGCAAAATGCCCCAAAAAAACAAAACATGACCTTTGAGCCATTTGACAAATTTTGAAGAGCAAAAATTTTGTTTAAAAAACCCCATTTTTTTAGAATAGACCATATATTGTTGCATTTCAAAGCGCATGACCCAAAAAAAATTTTAAAAATGACCCTTTTAGCACTGTTAAAAAAAATTGTGAGGGAGAAAAGCCACTTAAAACCACATTTTGTTCAAAAGGACCATGATTATACTGATTCACAGCAACATACCCAAAGCCCTTGAAATGCGAACAATTTTAAAGATAAAGTGAGTAAAAAGGAATACGGTTTTGTATGAAACCTTGGTGCTTTTACAGTCCCACACCCCAAAAAAAGCAAAAAGATCTTTTTTGGGGGAAATGAGAAAAAAAAATTGCAGAGAGAAATTATCATTTAAAAAAATATTTTTAGTGAGGACCATTTCTGTTTGAAGAGGAATGTGAAGTAGACCGGCAACTAATCGGTGACTTCGGCACTTGGGCCACAACATCATCAGAGATCCATGCCTGATTCATCTTGATGAAAGTCAAACGATCCACATTATCTGTGGAAAGCCGGATGCGTTTGTCTGTAATGACTCCTCCGGCTGTGCTGAAGGTCTGCTCAGATATGATGCTGGCTGCTGGGCAGGACAACACCTCTATGGCGTGGCGAGCGAGCTCGGGCCATTCATCCATTTTGGATACCCAGAAGTCAATTGGGTCCAGAACACATCCAAAAACATCGGTGTTGAGACGCAGATAGTCGTGCACCATGATCTTAAGCTGGTCTCTGTGTGTTGGATGTGTGCCCTGCATTACATGCGTTGGTGAGGTGGTAAATAAAGATTGCCAGAGGTCACCCATTAGGCTTCTGCCACATTGCCTGCTGCTGCTGTTGCGGCTACTTGGCACTCTACTGCTGTCACGTCGCTGACGTTGTTCCACCGTGACATTTGAAGAACGTGAAACAGACGAAACAGATGTCTCCAGTTGATCAATCAGCAAGGTCTCCATTTCCTGCATTTTACTATCTATTTGGTGGGTGGAAGGAAAGTGCTGAGTTTTGTTTTGTACCGGGGATCCAGGAGGGTGGCCACCCAGTAACTGTTGTTCATTTTGATGGCCTTAATGCGAGGATCATGTTGGAGGAAATGGAGCATCCAAGCACTCATGTGAGAGATGGAGCCTTGATTTCCCAAGCCTCTGGGTCGAAGGGCACTAGCAAACTGATCTTCCTCCTCTGCCTCAAATTCGCGCCAACCTCTTTCCAAGGCAGGGACGTCGGTAACGTCGGTGTCCAGGAATACCTCCTCCTCCGCTTCCTCCGGCACAGCTTCAACACAGCCCTGACTTGCCTCAGATGATGCACCCTGAGAGCTGAGGCGCCGCCTTGCACTAGCCCTGGACCCTGAACCACTGCCTAATGAAGACCGATAAAATTGTGAAACTGTCGGGCCTTGTGGATTTGACGGAGAGAAAGGCTCCGTGTCCGCATCTGTGTCCGTCTCCTCCTCCGTCGCTGGTGGGACCTGATGTTTCAGAGTGTCCAACGATCGTTCCAGAACTAAGATCACCACAATGCTCATGCTGACAAGGGCATTGTCCGCACTGACCATTTTGGTGGCTTCTTCAAAACTGGCAAGGATGGTGCAGAGCTCTTTCACCTGCCTCCACTGTCAGTGGCTCAACACCACGAGGTCCGCACCGCTGCTTGTCAGGCCATGTGTCACTTCGTACTGCGTAATGGAAATTGCGCTGCCCCACAATCGCTGGAGCATGTGGAGGTGGAATTCCAGCGTGTTCCATGTCAAAAAAGAGACGGTTGAACGGGTGGGCCCGAGCTGACGCTGCAACACAGCCAGAAGGGACGAAGCAGGGTGAAACGGCGGAAGTGCGAACTCAGACCTCGAGCTTTCCTAGCAGGCAGTCCAGACCCGGGTAGCGCTTTAGAAATTTCTGGACGACAAGGTTCATGACATGTGCCAGGAAAGGGTTGTGCTCCAGCCTACCAATCTTAAGGACAGCCAGCAGATTTCGACCACTATCGCACACCACCTTGCCTGGCACAAGATTCTTGTCACCCAGCCAGCGCTCGGTCTCGTTGCGGAGAGCCGTCCACAGCTCCTGACCTGTGTGTGGACGGTCTCCAAGACAGATTTTAAATTTCAACACGGTCTGGTTTCTCTGGGCCCGTGAGGGCCCCCAGAGGACCTTTGGGGAAAGAACCCTGCACCATCCCTGCGGTTTTGAAAGAGCGTGCGCTGAGGGTGAGAGCCACCGCACCACCAGAGACATCCACCCAGCTCACCCAGTGAGCTATCACCGAGATTTTAGCGGCCTTGGCTGTGCTTATTAGTCCATGTGTCGGTGGTCAGATGGACTTTTCAGACAAAGATGCAGACAACGCGCTTGAAATTTTAGATGACACGTTTGGGTGGCCCGGGCAGGGACGGCTTTTCTGGAAAAAAAATGCCTGCTTGGCATCTGGTATTGGGGGCAGGCAAGGGCCATGACGTGGCGGAACCCATCTGTGTCCACCAGACGGAAAGGCAACATTTCCAAAGCCAAAAGCCTGGCAATGCCGACTTCAGGCTTTTGGGCTTTGGGATGGTTTGGGTTAAAGTGTTTCTTTTGCTCCCAAACCTGGAAGACAGAAAGCTAGCTGCTAGACTGGCCGCTGTACGGTGTGCAGGTCGTCAAACTGGTGGAAGGATAATGGGTAGGATAGTTCTCTGGTGGTGCTGGTGGTACTCGGGCGAAGGTGGAGGCTGAAGCGGAGGCTGATCCCTGATCATGACTCTGAGAGACATGGGCAGCTGAGGAACGCTTGGTGGTGGCGGAGAAGGAGGAGGAGGCGGGGGGAGACAGAGGGTTGTGACAGTGGTTGGAAGCCCGGCATCGGGTGTGGCTTTTTTTGGCCAATTGTTGCCTCCATTTCAACTAATGCATTAGCTGATGTGACTAGACATGTTGGTGGTGGTTAAACACCTAAGATTCTTGTCTCTACTGATGCGTTTACGGCAAAGGCAGCATATGACATCGCTGGGTGAATCAGTGGCTTGCTCAAAAAAGGCCCAGGCTTGAGAGGTCCTGGACCTTTTCAAGGCGATAAGCGAGGAGCGGTGTTTCCGCTGATCGTGGCTGGCGGAATCATCTCAGCGGACTTCTGCGACCGCCCTCTCCCTTTTTGAGGCGGGAGCCGTACTGACACTACCCCATTCGTCTTCCCCCTCGTCCAGTGATGAAGGCGCTCGCAAGCAAATTCTGCTGAAAAGGGACCACGTTGGATCCGCATGTCGTCGTCATATCATCATCAACACAGGTGACTTGGTCGTCCTGACATTCTGCATCCAGGAGCTGCGGGCTACAAGCAAGAGGCACTACAAGGCGTTGCTGACTGCCCGGGATTTTTGCCGATTGACCGGCTTTCTTCTCCTCCTCTGATGGCATTAGTAACTGGGCGTCAGAGCAGACAAAATCATCCTCTTTGGCCTCTTGATCTTTTAACATGCCTTCTGACCCCATCCACATTTTGTCATCCAAGAGGTCTTCAGAAAATGGATTATCCACAGTGGTGGGTACACGAGTTGACATTTGGGCTGCCTTCGCTTCATGTTGGACTGATGCTGATAATGCTGATGACGACATTTGTGGCCGTGGCTAGGAGGACGAGGAGGTAAGACTGCTGGAAGCAGGTTGCATAAACCACTGAAGGACAGATTGGCGACACTGTTCGTTACGGAGATTCACAGGGCCTTAACCCAGCGATGACAGGCCTGACGGTCCTGCAACCGACGATCCGCTGGCATGCATGTTGTCGCCAGCACTGGAAGGAGCACCTTCTCTCGTACCACTACCTCCATGTCCTACACCCCTCTTTGCTCGCTTACTACCTGCATTTCGCTCCATGTTCAGAAAGATAAAAATTTCAGAAGGTATGGAAGAGTTTTTGAAAGTCTCTTATTAAAAGACGGCAAATCACAGCTATTCTTAAATCCCTCTAATTTCCTACAGCCAACTAGGTTTAGAAACTGAAATGTTTCCAGAGAATACCTGTGAAATGCGGTCTGGTGGAAGAACCGTAAGACAAAATCAACAGTGTTCTTCCTTCAGTCCCAGGGATTTACAACTGCCCAGTAGGACTAGGAATTGATAGTTTTCAACAAAATATCATACAAGTGCGCCAAACTGAGATTCAATGAGCGCAATAAAACTATTCAGAAGTTACACGGATGAGAAATTGCGTTTTTTGCGGCAATAACAAATGAGAACAGTTGCTAGAAAATGTTTCTATCAGAATTGTCGTACAACGTGGCTATTTGAAAAAAACTAGGACCGCACCACGTACAATACAGCTATTTAAAAATTATAACAAACTGTGGTTTTTGCACCTATAAATAGACTTGCGGTGACTACAAAATTTCTGTATTCAAATTTAAGTACAAGTTGGCTCGATGAACAAAACTGGGCCGCACCAAAGTGAAAAAAACACCTATATGAAATGTATACGGATTCACCTGCAATTACTAGCAAATTTCAGCATGGTAATATACGTAAAATATGGATCTTTTAACAAATATGGCCTGCGCAAAAGTGAACTAAACCTAATTAAATTGTGTATGGATAATAAAACGCAGTGACTAGAAAAGTTCTGTATCCTATTGTAAGTAAAAAAATGGGTCTTTGAACAAAGCTGGGGTGTGCCAAAGTGAAAAACACGTAATTAAATTGTGTACGGATAATAAAACGTGGTTTTTGCACCTATAAATACACCCGCGGTGACTAGAAAAGTTCTGTATCCCATTGTGAGTACAAAGTAGGTCATTGAACAAAGCTGTGCTGCGCCAAAGTGAAAACACGGAATTAAATTTTTGTACTGTTAATAATAGGTGGTTTTTGCACCTATTTAAATAACTCTGCAATTACAAGCAAATTTCTGTATGGTAATATCCGTACAAGATGGGTCTTTTAACAAAACTGGGCTGCGCCAAAGTGAACTAAACCTAATTAAATTGTGTACGGATAATAAAACGGGGTTTTTGAACTTATAAATACACCTGCAGTGACTAGAAAAGTTCTGTATCCTATTGAAAGAACAAAGTGGGTCTTTGAACAAAACTGAGCTGCGCCAAAATGAAAAAAAAAACCTAATTAAATCGTGTACAGATAATAAAAGGTGAGTTTTGCACCTATCAAATACACCTGCAGTTACTAGAAAAGATCTGTATCGGAATATAAGTAGAGGCAGCACAAAATACAAGCTAATACTTCACCAAAAAGTGGCCAAAAACTATTAATAAAAACCCAAGTTCTAATGATCCCAGCTAAAAGCATAGGTGTCTGTGAAAAGTAAGAGAACCGTTTCGCTGAGCTGTATTGAGAGCGACCCCAGCACAAAGTCCTGGCTCTTATGATACACAGACACACACTGATCATGAACAGGAAGGGCTATTCTATGTAAAACGAGGTCATGTGATTTTTCCAGCCAATCACAACCATACACATCCCAGTCATGACGTCGCACACCCAGCTCACCCTGCTCTATTCTATAAGCTGATTTGCTGGCCACCAAAATGACAGGAAGCGCCAAAAATGGCACAATATTAATAGATTATGCTCAGATTTTAACCTAAATTACCGCGTGATCGAAAAAATCTGATCAACATAAAAACCGTGCCGATTTCAACTTTGTCGATTAACAATCGCTCAAAACAAATCATTACACTGCAGCACTGACACAGTGCAGTGTCCATTCCCACAGTGAAATAGAGACTCTTCACAGTGTTTTTTCCTCATGGTCAATAACCAGCACATTCACACATTCACACCCATTGCCTCCTCATACATAGCAGCAGAGCAATCATTTCTAGGGTTTGCCTTCCCCCTTCCAGGCAATACACCGGCCGTGTTCACACCAGGCAACTCAATCACCTTTTCAATACCAGCAGAGTATACCTAGATTGCTACTGGTGACCAGATCAGCTCTGCAGGAAACTGTATTGACAGCCCAACTCTCAGGATTGCTATCAATCCCCAAACATACATCACCTGCGCTCATTGTGCTATTACCAGTCATAACCTGTACTGGGGGACAAAATGGACAGGAAGTTGGAAGAACACTTAAACTAGGGACTGGGGGGAGGGCAACTACACATATAGCATGCAAGAAAGTGAAAATAGAGAGCTGGGAATTAGTAATAAAATGGGGTAGAGTGGAGGGAGGGGGGTGTAGCAATAGTTAAAAAGGACAGGGCTAAAGGAATAAAAATCGAAAAATCTCTAAATTGCATGCTGACCATTGCCAGGAGTTTCACCAGCAAAATACATGACATAGTGGGGATAACTGAAACATGGCTGGATGAGAGCTTCGACTGGGCGCTCAACTTATAGGGTTACAGTTTATTTAGAAGAGGTCGGAAACACCAGAAGGGGGGAGGTTTATGTCTCTATGTAAAACCCTATCTGAAGCCAACACTTCGAGAAGATATAGATATAGGAAAAGAGCATGTGGAATCATTATGGGTAGATATACATGGGAGTAATAACAATAATAATAAAATTCTAATAGGGGTCTGCTATACACCCCCAAATGTAACAGAATCCATGGAAGATGTACTCATCTGGCAAATAGATGAGGCGGATAATCTGAATGAGGTTTTTGTTACTATGGGTGACTTTAATTGCCCAGACATAAGCTGGGAAACTGAAACCTGTAGCTCTCATAAAGGAAACAGGTTTTTGTCAATAAAAGATAGTTCCCTTTTCCAACTGGTGCAGGAGCCGACTAGAGGAAAGGCCCTTCTAGACTTAATATTGACTAATAGACCTGACAGAGTAACAAAGGTTCAGGTTGGGGGGCACCTAGGAAATAGTGACCACAATATAATAAATTTCCATTTATCCTTCAATAGAGTATTTTGTTGAGGAGCCACAAAAACACTGAATTTCAGGAAGGCTAATTTTAATCTGCTTAGAAAGGCCTTAAACTGCATTGACTGGGACAAGGTGTTTAAAAATAACAGAACAGATAATAAATGGGAGATCTTTAAAACATCTTAAGTGCCCAGTATGAGAGGTACATAACTTATGGAAATAAAATAATTAGAAACAGGAAAAAACCATTGTGGATCAACAGAAATATATAGAAGGCAATAAATAACAAAAAGAAAGCGTTTCAGCAACTACAACAGGAGGGCAGTGAAGAGGCAATAAAAAACTATAAGGAAAAAAATAAAATATATAAAATAATGATAAAGGCAGCAAAGCTGGAGACAGAAAGACATAATGCCATAGAAAGTAAAACTAGCGGGAGCGTGGCCTGGCACAGCATGGAGCTGGTCACATAATCTTTGAGCTCTGAGGAAACTAGCTTAAACCGGCTCTACTAAACCTGCATTCACCGTGATTCTGGGTCATCTACCTGCATAAACCCTCACTCTCTGACCTGCTCTGCTCAGGGCTCTGGTTCCGGCCGGCGATTCAACAGGACGGCGTTCCCAGTCACTCCTGTACTGACTGGCAGAAGGTACAAGCAGTAGGCCTGAATCCGGCTGGCATTCAGCAGAGCTGAGTCCTGCCTGCCTCACTACACAGCAGCTGCTTCACTCCTGGTCAGAGCTGCACTGCTCCTGGTCGAGCCTCTTGGACTCTCAGTTCTCCCCTGAGGTGACTCTCATCTCCTGCTTCTCAGCAGCAATAAGGTAAAGAGAGGAGACTGACATATCCCAGCCTCTACCCCACATCAAGGGTCCTGCTACAGCTCCCAGGCTGACTTCCCTCAGTCCCCAGAGCCACATTTGTTATTTGGGTGATTGAGATAACAGGGCTGTGGATGTTATATCTGGTCACAGCCTCCTCAGCTGGCAGTTATTTCTCATATCCCAGTATTGGGGTTGTAATCTGCAGGGACTGGCTATAAAACTGTCTCCCTGATCACACTATTGCCGTGGAAACCACATGTACTCTGCTGATTATTTACTCTTCCACTGCCAGTCTTTCTAAACAACTTCACTGACAGGCTCTAGGATTTCTGAAGCTGGTGTCAGCTTTTAAGCTAATTGCATAACAGATTTCTCCAGCTTACTGAGCTTTCTCCTGCTGGACTGATAAGGTGCTTTCTGTAGTGATTAGTTTGGGGAGAGGTTGGAGACTCCTCTTCTGCGATATGGGCGGTACTACTAAAATATCACAAAGTCACAAACCTACTAAACTTTCTGAGTTTTTTCAAAATCCATCTTCCAATTCCCAGGATCGGAATAAATGTATCCCAATCCCTCCATTATCTCCGTCTTCATCACGCCCGGATTCTGTAGATCTAGACCATCAGGATCCAATGCTCATGTTACTGAAAGGTCCCTGCAAAGTCTATTCTCCTCATTCAGGGAGTCGCTACAATCCAACTTTAAAAAGATGATGGGTGAATTTCGCTCTGACATCCAAGCCTTAGTCTCCAGAAGGGACACGTTGAGAGTAAGATGGTGGAATTTGCTAAATCACACCATTTACTGATCGTTGCTAATGCCGCCCTTGAAGAGGAAAAATTATCCTCCAAAGTTCTAGATCTTGAAGATCACTCCAGAAGAAACAATATTAGGCTAAGAGGTATTCCAGAATCAGTAGCGACAGACTCTCCCACAATTCTTAATAGATCTAATGGCTATTGTTCTCCCTGAAGCCTCATCTCTAGACTTAACAGTAGACCGCATTCATCGCCTACCTAAACCGAAACACATTTCCCCCTCTTTACCAAGGGATGTCATTGCAAAAATAAATTTCTTTCTCACTAAAGAAAATTTCATTAAAGCCATCAGGAAAAGTTCTGACCTTCCAGAGAGGTTTAAGGACATCTCGATCTACCCCGACCTCTCTACAGGGACAATGCTAAAGAGGAAAGAATTTGCACCATTTACCAAGATCCTCAGGGAGAATGATATTGCATATCACTGGGGGTTCCAAGTGAAACTGATTGTCACCAGGGACAATT
The DNA here is from genome assembly GCA_025379985.1 of Phyllomedusa bahiana. NCBI lineage: Eukaryota > Metazoa > Chordata > Amphibia > Anura > Hylidae > Phyllomedusa > Phyllomedusa bahiana. Next base: position 14,318 of record JAODAL010022568.1, read on the forward strand.
ATACAAATGTATGCTTCTCCCCTGCTATGCTAAAAGATTCATTAAATTCATGGAACCTGCTAGTCACTCCAACAAATTCTCCACCACGAAAGAAGAAGGATAGACCAGAACTGATCACTCCCATCTGGTCAGAGAAACACCAATATTCTAGAACAAGACCAGATGATTGACCCTGGAATCTGGTGATTGCGCCCTACTACTGTTTCCTTGAGTATGCTCTCTTTCATTGTTGCTTCCTTAGTTACTTCTTGAAGGTGGGCTTTGCTCACATTCTGTAAGTCCCCTGCACTGAACTTTCCCCAATACTTATTTCTGCTGAGGAAATAATTTAGTTTGCAATGTCTTTGCCTGTTACTTGGTTTACTGTTATTGTTTTGGCCATGAAAACATCTCTTTTACCTGTAGTCCTGTATTTAACATCTTCTTCTGGACGTACATTATTGTATCTTGTGTTGCTAGTCCTCTTCTTGATTCATAATAGGTTTTAAAATTATCTCTTTAAATGCTAACGGCCTTAATTCGCCGTACAAACGCCACTTTTCTGGAGAGATGTTTTGAAATCTAAAGCAGATATAGTTTGCGTGCAAGAGACCCATATAACTGCTCAGGATTCTGGGAGACTAAAGAATAAAAAATTTCCATACTCTTATTTTACTCTCTCACAGGTTAAAAAAGCTGGTATCGCTCTTTTTATTAAGGACTCGGTAGCATTCACCTTTATTAATTCAATTATTGACCCAAAACATAGATATATCATCCTGCAATGTGAAATAAATTCGATACCTTACACAATCCTTTCCCTTTACGCCCCGAATACTGGGCAGTTATCATTTGTCAAGTCCACAATATCTAAGGCTAGGGCAATTTGTAGAGGAGGTTTAATCGTTTGTGGAGATTTTAATCTAGTTATGGATAGGTTGCTTGACAAATCTAGGGGTGCTGCAAGATATACTCCCGAACTTTTAAATTATACACAAGAAGAAAATCTACATGACCCTTGGAGATAACAACACTCCAATGAGATAGACTATACATTTTATTCCGCCTCCAAAAATACCCATTCGTGGATTGACTTTTTTCTCTTAGATCGAAAAGCTCTTGTGAATGTGTGACAAACTGAAATAGGCCTTTTCACTTGGTCCGACCACGCCCCTATAACTCTCTTCTTATCAGACCGTATGAGAACATCTCCAAACTTTCCTTGGAGATTGAATCTGTTTATGTTAAAATCTGCCACAAATACTTCGGAAGTATCGGAGCCGTTTCAGGGAATATTCAATATTAATTCCCCTTCTGCTCCTTCCATAGAATCTTTATGGTGTCCCACAAGGCATATATTAGATAGTATTTGCATGAAGTTAGCATCTAAAGAAAAAAAGCGGCCATGGATCAGAGGTTAAAAAAGATCTTGGACAACATTAAGAAATTAGATAAAAGTTTCAAAACTAACCCAACCCTAGATGTTAAAAAAGAATTTATTAACCAAAGAAATCTTTTACGGAGCCTTTATTTAAAAGAACATGAAACACAATTGACGAAACTAAAATGGAATTTTTATATCCAAGGAGATAGACCTACTAAATTGTTGGCGTGCAGAGTTAAGACCCTTCAAGCCTGTTCTAAAATACCTTATATTTCCACTCCAGATATGGGCAAAATTAGGGACCCCCAACTTATCTCCAATTCCTTTGCGGATTATTACCATTCACTTTATAATTTAAGGGACGACCCTAATCTCCTTCCCATTAGCACAGATAAAATTTAACAATTTTCTAAATAAGCTGGCTCTTCCGGCTTTAACTGAAGAAGACCTGGATGCACTGAATTCTCCAATTACTGTGATGGAATTAGAAAAAACTATTAACTCATCCAAACTTAACAAAGCACCCGGACCGGATGGTCTTCCAAATGAGTACTACAAATTATTTAAATCCATTCTTCTTCCCCATATGGTTTCCATTTATCAATCAATAATTGATAAAGGATCTCCTCCCTCTGAAATGCTTCATGCAACAGTGACCACTATCCCAAAACCAGGTAAAACTTCAGATTTAGTCACTATCTATAGACCCATATCTTTTTTGAATTGTGATATAAAATTTTATTCTAAACTTTTTGCCTCCCGGTTAAACGACATCCTCCCATCGTTGATCAAATTGGATCAAGTAGGGTTTGTAAAAGGTCGGCAAACCAGAGATGGTGTTCGTAGAGTATTAGATGTCTTGCATTTCATTAATTCTAATAAAACCCCTTCGGCTCTTATATCCTTAGATGCCAAAAAAGCCTTTGACAGAATTAATTGGGATTATATTAAAGCAGTATTGAAAAAATTTGGCTTCCCTGGTGCGATTTACAGTGCAATTACGGCTCTGTATACCTCCCCTTCCGCAGCAGTATTGTCTTCAGGTTTTCTTTCCAGGCCTTTTCCCATATCTAATGGTACCTGACAAGTTTGCTCTGTTTCCCCCCTTATCTTCACGCTTTGTATAGAGCCTCTGGCAGAAAGTATCAGAAGTTCTAACCTTTTACCAGGTATTGACGCCGCAGGAGTCGAACATAAAATCAGTCTGTATGCGGACGACATTTTGATTATGTGTCGAGACCCTGCTTCCTCAATTCCACATTTACTACATCTTTTAGAAGCTTATAGTAAAGTGTCATACTATAAACTAAACTTAACTAAGACTACCCTGATGCCTTTGCATGTGCAACCTTCGGGTCTGGCAGACCTGTCACGCTTTCAGTTTATTTGCTCTGACACTTCTATTTTCTATCTTGGTATAAAAAAATATTTTATTCCTTAAAAAATACTATTAGTGGTAATTTGGACTTGGTATATGGCACTTTAGTCTCAGAAGTTGATAGATTAAATCTTCTTCCCTTATCCTGGATTGCAAGGATTAATGTTGTTAAAATGATGCCTTTACCTAATTATCTGTATGTATGTAGTTGTCTGCCCTTTGTATTTCCCACCTCGGTTATAAACAAACTACAATCCTTATTACTAAAATTTATTTGGGGGGCAAAGAGGCCTAGATGTAGTAGACAATATTTGTATTTACAGTCCAAGCAGGGAGGTATGTCTGTGCCCAACCTTGCATTGTATAATGCAGCATCTATTTTGGATGCCAGCTAATTACTCTGGAATAATCCAAGCATACAGCACTGCTTCCGGCTTGAAAACGCCACCAGCTACCCCTACACGGTTAGAGAACACCTTATTGCCATACTATTATTGAATACTATCACTAATACTGACCTAATCTCTCTTCAACACTTATTTCTATCTTGGAACAAATATGTTGTGAAGAATCATCTAATACCTACACTCACCGGCCACTTTATTAGGTACACCATGCTAGTAACGGGTTGGACCCCCTTTTGCCTTCAGAACTGCCTCAATTCTTCGTGGCATAGATTCAACAAGGTGTTGCAACGATCTCAAATTGTACCAAGGGGCCCAAAGAGTGCCAAGAAAATATTCCCCACACCATGACACCACCACCACCAGCCTGAACCGTTGATACAATGCAGGATGGATCCATGCTTTCTTTTTGTTGACGCCATATTCTGACCCTACCCTCCGTTTGTCGCAGCAGAAATCGAGACTGATCAGACCAGGCAACGTTTTTCCAATCTTCTACTGTCCAATTTCGATGAGCTTGGGCAAATTGGAGCCTCAGTTTCCTGTTCTTAGCTGAAAGGAGTGGCACCCGGTTGTGGTCTTCTGCTGCTGTAGCCCATCTGCCTCAAAGTTCGCCTACTGTGCGTTCAGAGATGCTCTTTCTGCCTACCTTGTTTATAACGGTGGCTATTTGAGTCACTGTTGCCTTTCTATCAGCTCGAACCAGTCTGCCCATTCTCCTTTGACCTCTGGCATCAACAAGGCATTTCCGCCCACAAAGGGCTGCCGCTCACTGGATGTTTTTTTCTTTTTCGGACCATTCTCTGTAAACCCTAGAGATGGTTGTGCGTGAAAATCCCAGGAGATCAGCAGTTTCTGAAATACTCAGACCAGCCCTTCTGGCACCAACAACCATGCCACGTTCAAAGGCACTCAAATCACCTTTCTCTTCCCCATGACTGATGCTCGGTTTGAACTGCAGGAGATTGTCTTGACCATGTCTACATGCCTAAATGCACTGAGTTGCCGCCATGTGATTGGCTGATTAGAAATTAAGTGTTAACGAGCAGTTGGACAGGTGTACCTAATAAAGTGGCCGGTGAGTGTATTTCAAGACAGTTGTGTCCAATTTTAATTCTTCAGTTATGTATCCCTCACATCTCCCTTTATGATTGGACATCTAAGGGGATTCATACGATTGACCTTCTTTATTCTAATGAGCAACTTAAACCCTTTTCTGACTTAACTCGGGATTTCAATATTGCCCAAACTACATTTTACAAATATCTTCAAGTTAGGCATGTTTTGAATGATATGCTACACTTGGGGAGGTTGGGAGTGGAGTCCATACTAAGCCATTTTTTCAATACTGTTACTAGATATGAGAATGGATTATCCATTTCCTATAACCAATTGTGATCAGTTACGTTTCAATCATCCCCTAGCTATTTTCTTAAATGGGAAAAGGAATTGAATGTAAAATATACAAATGAGGATTGGATGTTAGCAGCTGCGACCTCTGTCAAGTTTTCAAGGGGTGTAAACCACTTGGAAATCATGAAGGAAATCCACCTTAGGTGGTACCTTACGCCAAATCGTATTTCCCATATTTCCCCTGGTTATTCCAATCTTTGCTGGAGAGCTTGTGGTAGTGTAGGAACCCCTATGCATATGTGGTGGTCATGTCCTGTTGTTAAAAAGTTGTTGTCTCAGGTGGAGTCAATGGCTAAATAAATTTTCCAATTTAACATTTCATTCTCTCCACAACTGGCTATACTCGACTTGACCTTAGATGATTACCATTTGTCTTTCCAAACTATCCTCTACCATCTTTTGCTCGCCACCAGACTGACCATAGTAGCTCACTGGAAATCGGCAGAGATTCTTAGCACTGCAGAAGTTATCAATAGAGTCAATTTCCATTTTAAATGTGAAACTTGCTTGGCGATTCCTCCACACCTGGTAGCTGGAATTAAAAATAAATGGACATTTTGGAATGAGTCCAAGTACTTTGTGACTGGTTAACTTTGTTGATAATTATTTTATTCTTTTACTGAGCTCTATGGTAATGTTTTCGTTTGCTGAACATTCGCTCCGCAGACTGATTCTCCTATATCTCTACTTGAGATACAAAATGTCAATTTTTATCTGAGTGTATTTCATGGCAATTGTTTTAATTTTTGTTTTGTGCTTTTTCCCCTGCGTTGGGAAATTTCTTTCTTTTTGTAAAACTCTGTTATAATCTCAATAAAAATTATGTTTAAAAAAAAAAAAAAAAAATTATGTTTTAACTATTTAAATAATAAAAAGATTAAAAATGAAAATATTGCCCCTTTGAACTTCCTGTTGATGAGCAGAGGGATAAGATAAACTCCACCATCAATGTTTCTTGTCTAATCCAGGAAGAAGTGCAGCTCCGTCTTAAGAAGATTAAAATAGACAAATCACCAGGTCCTGATTGTATACACCCCCATGTGCTATGGGAGTTAAGTAATATCATAGATAAGCCACTATTCTTAATGTTTTTGGACTGTATAATAACAGGGTATGTCCCAAAGGATTGGTATATAGCAAATGTGGTGGCAATATTCAAAAAAAGGGTCAAAAAATGATCCTGGAAACTATAGGCCGGTAAGTTTAACCTCTGTTATAGGTAAAATGTTTGAAGGTTTTCTAAGAGATGCTGTCCTGGAGTATCTCACTGAAAATAAATGTATAACGCCATTCCAGCATGGGTTTCTGAAAGATTGGTCCTGTCAATCTAATCTCATCAATCAGTGGGGTACCACAGGGTTCAGTATTGGGTCCTGTTATATTAAATATTTTCATTAATGATCTTAAACATGGATTGCAGAGTAGAATATGAATCTTTGCAGACAATACTAAGCTCTGTAAAGTAATCAACACAATAGAGGATAATGTTTTATTACCAAGGGATCTGGATAATTTGGAGTCCTGGGCAGAGAAGTGGCAGATGAGGTTTAACACGGATAAATGCAAGGTTATGCACATGGGAAGGATAGCTTCATTTCATGATTACTTGTTAAACGGAAAAACACTGGGAAAAAGTGACATGGAGAAGGACTTGGAAATCCTGGTGGACAGTAAACTAAATTGTAGCAGCCAGTGTCAGGCAGCAGCTGCCAAGCCAAACAGGATTATGGAGTGTATTAAAAGGGACATAGATGCACATGATGAGAACATTATTCTACCATTATACAAGTCACTGCTCAGACCAGTTCTGGGCACCAGTTCACAGTAAAAACACTGTAGAGCTTGAACAGGTTCAAAGGCGGGCAACGAAAGTAATAAAAGGACAGGGTGGAGTACAATACCCAGAAAATTTAGCAAAATTAAGGTTATTTAGTTTAGAGAAAAGATGGCTTCGGGGGGATATAATAAATATGTATAAATATATTAAAGGTCAACATAGAGATCTATCCCAAGATCTATTTATACCCAGGATTGTATCCAGAACAAGGTGGCATCCTGTACGTCTTGAGGAAAGAAGGTTTCTACATAAACATAGAAAGTGATTATTTACTGTAAGAGCAGTGAGACTGTGGAACTCTTTGCCAGAGGAACTTGTCATGGTAAATTCACTAACAAAGTTCAAAAAGGGCCTGGATGCATTTCTAGAGTGTAATAATATAACAAGTTATAGTGACTAGGATTCTGGAGTAGGGTTGTTGATCAAGGGATTTATTCTTATTGCCAGATTGGAGTTAGGAAGGAATTTTTCCCTAACATGAGGACAATTGGCTTCTAACCGATGGGGGTTTTTGCCTTCCTCTGGGTAAACACTTTAGCACAATAGGCTGAACTGGATGGACGTCTGTCTTTTTTCAGCCTTACAAACTATGTAACCTCTAGGGGCACACCAGAGCTAATACTCTCTACTGTTCTTCCTGCAGTGTCTTTAGCAGTTAGTTCACACACAGCTCTGACTGCCATGACCTCCGGGGGCAGACCTGAGCTGCTCTCTACTACTGCAATAGCTGCAACACCAATAGTTGCTTGATCACACACAGCAGTAGCTGGAGCTAGCTTTGTGATACAGCTAACGTCCCCCTGCTCAAACTGTGTGACATCACTACTAGTTACCAATACATTTTTCATGTTATTCATAATACAGTTTCTAACAGAGTCACCATTCCCAATAGGTAATGTAGCATGGGAGAAACTGAATCCACAGTTCACAGTCCTGCTGCTCTCAGCACTTTTTACCTGCTCAGGCAGCATGTCTGGACCTCTGTATGGTCCATCCTAGTTCTCACAGAACCCATGCCTGGCAGTCTCAACACTGGTGTCACCCGCAATACACCCCACTGGAGCAGTCTTACCGGGTCCAAGACGGGTCTCCACACTGGGTATGACATCTGGGTGCAGTCTGGACTTCACTTGCTGAATGTCCATGACAGCCATGGGTGGCGCTCCATCCACCTGGAACTCCAGGGCTTGCAGCTGCCTCCTCTCTGGCCTCCTCCTGAGAGGACAGTCAGGAGCACAACTCACTGCTCTGTGGCATCTCCAACACGGCTCCCTCTTCTGACCGGTGATAGTGGGCTCCTGCTGATCCAGTTGGTTTCCCGTGGCAACAGCAGCACGCAGGTCCCTCAATAATTCATTCTCTTCAGTCGTGGACCCCTTCTTTGTTGGACAACAAGGCCTCCTGGCCACAGGACATCCGCTCAAACAGTCATCAGGTTGGTTGCCCATAGCAACAGATTTTCCCACTTCTGGCTTTGCATCCTCCTGCACACAAACAGTCCTTGTTAACCCCAGACATGCTAGAATCTCCATCTTCAGTTTGGGGAAGTCTCTTGTGGCCTGCAGGGACAAACCACAGTATACCCTCTGGGTTCTACCAGTTAGATAGGGCACCAGGACATCTGCCCCCTGCTCTGGAGGTAGTCTCTTGCTTACTGCCACCCACTCAAATGCTGCAAGGAAGACCTCCACATTGCCCCCTGCAGTCATTTTCCACATCACTCTTTGCACCGCACGTCGGGCTCTAACGTCATGCTCTGCGATCTCCATTGGTGACACAGCCTCTCTCTTGGTATTCAGCTGTGCCTGGAGCCTCAGATTGCATTCTTGCTGCTCTGCTAACTGCTGGGCCCACAGCTTTTTCATCTCCAGCTGCTGAGCAGTCGCCTCCTCACGGTATTTAGCCAGCTCCTCCATGACCAATGCAGCAGTAACAGTCTTTGTGAAACTGCAACAATTATTAGGCCTCTGGCCCTTTAAATTAACTCTAGCCCTAGCAGCAAGTCCTAGGCATTTTTCCTGTGCTAATTCTCAGGCCAATAATGCTCAGTCTGTGCCAATAATGCCCATCACATCCTCCACCATATGTGACAACTCACTCTCATCTGGACGCCCTCCTGGGCCGTCATGGGGGTACTTTAGTTCATGGATCTCCGCTTTCGTTAAATGGATGGCACTCCAACTGCAGGATTGCAGTTTAAACCTGGCCCCAGCCAGCTTTATTGAGGCACACAGTTTACAGAAAAATAAAACATAAAAATAAATCCTCAGGTCGTCTAGCCACTAACTGAACATAAACGATAGGCCTTGACCACATGTTAGAGAGGGACACTCTCTAACATGTGGTCAAGGCCTATCGCCGATACACCACAAACACATGACTCCTACCAGTCCTCACTGGTTCCAGCTTCTCTCAAGTCTCTGGGGGGGCAAGAGCCTCTCTCCAGCTCCTCTGCTGTACTGCCAGCTAGCAGACCACGCCCAAAGAACACCCAGTAGCAGGCTTTTTATAGGCCTGGAAAAAAAACACTGGAACGTGGGAACAGCCACCCACCAACTGCAGCTGTTCTGGGAAAGCCAACCCATAATGGCTGGACATCAGCCATACTATGTACGAGTATCAGCAACCTAATGTTGCTGACCGACAACACCTGGCTTCCCCCACCAAGACCAGGCCCATGTTTCTAGCAGGTTTCTCCACTTTGTGGTAGCACCATGCGACCACCTATGGTCGCTCTGCCACAATATATATATATATATTATATATATATATAGTGGGAATTAGCTCAAACGGTCCTAGCTTAAACAGTCCGTTAACGTGCAACATTGCAGGATTTATTGGCATCGGTCATATAATCCAGAAAAAATAAACAGCAGGGCTTGCTTCAGCCAAAACAAACATAAATCACAGTTCGCGTTATCGGTCACAATACCGTACGCCGGTTCCTAGGGTTAACAAAACCATGTGCAGGTCTCTGCAGTACTTCCAGGGTTATCAAGGCCCAGCTCTGGCTCTCACACGACTGCTCACTCCACTGAGCAGTTTAGACATTAAGGGAACCACACACCCCTTTCACCTAAGCCTGCTGGCCTTATATAGGGCTGGTAAGCCCTGGAATGGAATGAGGGAGCAGTCCATCCCACCCAACTCTTCAGACTGCTCCAATAAAGTCCGACCCGGATCACGGCATTACTGCCATACTACAAACATACAAAACAGTGTCAGTGGCCTATTGCCACTGTCATCAGAATAAATGGGCTTTATTTCACTGACCTTAGACAGATCGGTGACACGTATCGTCCATCAACAATTGCACCTTGTGCCTTCTTACATACCCCCCCCCTCTGCCCAAAGCTGGGGGACTGGGCACCTTCAGCCATCATGTTACGTACCCTAGATAGGGCATCTGCATTACCTTGCAGCTTGCCAAGCCTGTCCTCTACCGAAAAATTTTAATCTTGCAGGGCCAGAAACCAACGGGTGACCCTGGCATTGTTGCCCTTTTTTCCCTTAACCATTTCAAAGGGGCATGATCAGTCACCAGCCTAAATTTCCACCCCAGAAGGTAATACTGGAGAGAATCGAGCGCCCATTTAATGGCCAAGCATTCCCTCTCAATAATGGCGTAATTACGCTCTGCAGGGGACAGCTTCCTGCTGAGAAAACACATTGGATGTTCCTCCCCATTGACAACCTGGGACATTACTGCTCCTAGGCCGACCTCTGAGGCATCAGTTTGCACCACAAATTCCCGTGAGAAATCCGGGGCCACTAAAATCGGCTGTCTATACAGGGCTACTTTCAGGTTTTGGAAGGCCTCTTCAGCCTCTGGAGACCATTTGACCATGGCGGACTTAGGTCCCTATGTTAGGTCCGTCAAGGGTACTGCCATCTCGGCAAACTTGGGAATAAATCGCTGATAATATCCCATGATTCCCAGAAACGCTCTCACTTGTTTCTTATTAAGCGGATGGGGCCAGTGTTGGATGGCTTCGATCTTTAGTTAAATGGGGTTTTATCACCCCTCTTACCACGATATACCCCAAATATCGGGCCTCTTCCATCCCTATGGCGCACTTGCTGGGATTGATGGTAAAACCCCCTTTCCTTAGCTCATCCAGGACAGCCTGGACCTTCTCAAGGTGACTCTCCCAATCGCAGCTGAAAATCACGATATCATCCAGGTAAGCTGACGTATATGCCCTGTGGGGACCTAAGATCCTGTCCATGGCCCTCTGGAAAGTGTCGGGGGCCCCTCTCAACCCAAATGGCATTCTTACATATTGGAAGGACCCTTCTGGTGTGGAAAATGTCGTCTTTTCCCAGGCTTCCTTTGCTAAGGGAATCTGCCAATACTCCTTGGAAAGGTCTAGGGTGGTGATATATCGAGCTGGCCCTAACCTCTCAATAAGCTCATCCACCCGGGGCATAGGGTATGCATACACCTTTGACAATTCATTGAGCTTGCAGTAATCATTACAGAACCGCCACTCACCATTGGGCTTTGGGACTAACACGATGGGACTGGACCATCCGCTTTTCGATTCCTCTATCCCTCCTAATCTTAACATCCTTTGCACCTCCTTTGCCACGATTTGGCTTCGGGCCTCGGGAATCCTATAGGGTTTTAAGCTCACTCTCACATGAGGCTCGGTCACAATCTCATGCTCCACAACATGGGTTAGTCCTGGGGCCTCTTTGAACAAGTACCTATTTTTTTGTAACAGCTGCCTGCACTGTTGGGTTTGAGAAGGGGACAGGGTCTCTGTGATCTTTACCTCCTCTGTCGCGGACTCTGGTTGGGACAACAAGCAAGAATCCCCCGGGGGCTCCCTATCTTTCCAAGGCTTTAGCAAGTTAATATGATATATTTGATGGTGGGGATGTCAACTACCGGGCTGGTGGTCCCTATAGTTGACATCCCCCACCTTTTCAACTACCTCGTAGGGACCTTGCCATTTCGCCAGGAACTTGCTCTCCACCGTGGATACTAAGACCTGTTATAGACTCTAGCTTGTGCTCCCTGCGCCTGTAAGAGATGCTCTTTAACAATTTAATTGGGAGTACCTGAGCTTTTCGCTACTGTAATTGGGTCACGTGCTCCACGACACTTTTATAGGGCGTGACTTCGCTCTCCCAGGTCTCCTTGGCAATATCTAATGTATCGGTTGGGCATTGACAAACGTATGCCGAAGCACCGACCACAGATATCCAGGTGTGGATACTCAGGTCCCACCGCAGGCACAGATGGCAGATGCCGGCGGTGGGTAGCCGAAGTGCAGGTCTGGGTACTGGAGGCTGATAAACGGATGCTGCAGTAAACATAAGACAGAGTCCCAGACAGGTGCCAGAATATATTTAGCAGCAGGTACAGGTACAGCGGCAGATGTACAACAGGTAAGGGGTCAAGCTCTAGTGCAGAAGACAACAACGAACTGACAAAGAGTACAGGTAGGAGGTTCCTTAAGTAGATAGGGGTCAGAGGTTACAGGGCAAGAACAGGAAGACTGTCTCAATAAATGCGGTGCAGTGACGCGCGCGTGCCCCTAGAGGGAGCAGCTGTGCGCACAGGACGGGGGAACTAACACAGGGGGTGAGGTTCCCGGGGGCGCTGGGCGGACTGGGCAGTTATTTAGGTAATGACGGTACCACCGCAGTACAGGCAAAAGGTTTAAGTTGCGTCGCCGGGCGCGTTCCTCTGTGGAGAGATGAGTGCGGTTGACCTCCATAGGCTCATCTTGGAAAAACGCAGGTGTCAGGCGAGGTGGGCTCGAGGTTTCAGGTACAAAGCGTGGAGGCTTGCGAGGCCGGGTGGACACTGGCTGCTGGCGTAGCTCAAGCTCCCTCTCAAACAAAAAAGGATGTCGATCCGGGTAGACAAGAGCGATGAGGTCGTCCAGGGTGGTAGGTAAATCACGACCAGCCAACTCGTCCTTGATGCGTCCATCGAGGCCCCCCCCAGAAGGCAGCAACGAGGGCCTCATTGTTCCAGGCAAGCTTGGAGGCCAGGGTACGGAAAGGATGGGATATTGTCCCACGGTGGAGTCGCCTTACGGAACCGGAGCAGGGGAAAAAGCAGCAGAGGTGTTGCGCCCAGGTAGCTCGAAGGTCTTCCGGAAAGCGCTCCCGGAACGCCTGGAGGTCCCCTGTCAGCGGATACTTCTCTCCCAGAGGTTTAGACCCAGGCCAAGGCTTCACATGAGAGCAGGCTGATTATGAAGGCGACCTTGGCACGGTCAGAGTGGAACTGGTGGACCAGGACCTCAAAGTGGATGGTGCACTGGTTGAGGAAGCCACGACACGTATGGGGGTCTCCAGAATAACGGGCAGGCAGAGGCAGGTGCAGGCTGAGACTGGACCTGGCAGTTGGAGGCGGAACCACAGCAGGTGGCGGAGCAGGTGTAGATGCCATTCCTGACACAACTTGGTCCAGACGGGTGGTGATGGTCTGCAGTTTTTGGGAAAACAGTTGCTCCAGGTGGACGCCATGACGGTTCACCACAGCTACCAAGGGAGGCAGAGTCCTCCGGCGGGATCCATATTTGATGGTCAGTTCGTACTGTAAAAGGTCGGGCGTTGACAAACGTTTTGCCGAAGCACCGACCGCAGATATCCAGGTGTGGATCCTCAGGGCCCACCGCAGGCACAGATGGCAGATGCTGGCGGTGGGTAGTCGAAGTGCAGATCTGGGTACTGGAGGCTGATAAACGGATGCTGCAGTAAACATAAGACAGAGTCCCAGACAGGTGCCAGAATATATTTAGCAGCAGGTACAGGTACAGCGGCAGATGTACAACAGGTAAGGGGTGCAGAGAACCAGGCACACCAAGGGTTGTCGCAGCAGCGGCCGGGACATGAGAGACACGGGCACGCCGACAGTCCGTGGCGTGAACCGTGACATCTAATAGATATCGGATGTCTGCCATAAAGTAATTCAAAAGGGGAGAACCCCGTGGAGGCTTGTGGAACCTCTCTAATAGAAAACAACAGATAAGGAAAAAGGGTAGTCCAATCTCGGCCATCCTTCTAGACTATCTTCTTCAACATGGCCTTTAAGGTCTTGTTGAAATGTTCCACTAAGCCATCTGTCTGGGGGTGATATACAGGGGTGCATAGTTGGGTCACCTTCAGAACCTTACAAAGATCCAACATAACTTTTGACAGAAATGGGGTACCTTGATCCGTCAGGATCTCTTTCGGTAGTCCCGTTCTGGAAAATATGTGCCACAACTCCCTAGCAATAACCTTGGAGGAAGCATTTCTTAGGGGCACAGCTTCTGGGTACCTGGTGGCATAGTCCATGATGACCAGAATATACTGGTGTCCCCTAGCAGATTTTACCAGGGGCCCCACTAAATCCATGGTGATCCTCTCAAAAGGAGTTTCAATAATAGGCAATGGTATTAGTGGGCTGTAGAAACTGGCGACCAGGGAGGTTACCTGGCACTGGGTAGAGGACTGGCAATAATCATGGACTTCATGGACTTCATGATAGCACCCTGGCCAGTAAAATCTGGTTAGAATTCTTTCTACAGTCTTGTCTGCCCCCAAGTGCACCCCCAACACATGACCGTGGGCCAGATCCATTACCATACGGGCTCTTGAGGAACCCCATCAAGCACTACCACACTATTAAAGGCCCCTTTTAGGGTTTCGTCCTGCAGTTGAGCCGTCCCAAAGTTTCCCCAGGAGACCCCTAGGTCGGGAATGGTCTTGTCAAGGGTTGGCTCCTCCTCGTCACCTACCATGACTGAGAATGGGAACTCGGGGGCCATGTCGGGGTCAGGGCTCTCAGGGCTGTCCCGGCTCTCAGGGGGCTTCCCTTGGACGGGACTTTCCCACAGTCCCCATAAGAGAGGGCAGTCCCGGCCTATTATCACTTCATTTAGTAACCCCTGCACAACGCCTACATGGTGTGACACTGTACCCTTACTGGAATTTAACGTGACTTGGGCCACTGGGTACACTTTGGTATCTCCATGTATGCATGTGACTCCCAAGGTTTTCCCTGGGACTAACACATGCAGGATACGGACAGTCAGGAGAGTGACCAAACTCCCCGAGTCCAAAAGTCCCATGAGAGGGCTGCCATTCACCCTGACTGGACAGAGTGGAAGTCCCTTGGCAGTGTCCAACCCGGCTGTGCATGCCGGAAGCGCCAACAGAGACGTACGCCTCCCTATGGAACAGTCCATCGGTTCCGAGCCGAGGGGACAACGTGCCACCACATGCCCGACAGCATGGCATCTCCAACAGATGATGTCCCGGACAGGGGGTCGGGACATCGGCTCTGGCAGGCCCTTGGCCTTGGGACGGGTGTCTCTAGGGAGCTTAGGACCCCTTCTTTGGCTTCCTGAGTCAGTCTGGGTCTGCCAGTAGGGAGAGGCAAAGGGTCCTGGATCAGCCAGGGAATTCTCCACGGCCTGATATCGTTCCACCAAGCCGATCAAGTCATCCGCCGTCTGGGGATTCCTTTGTGCCACCCAGCACTGCACTGGTTTGGGAAGAGCGTGCACAAAGCGGTCCGTCATGACCCTCTCTACCATCTTGGCGGGGAAAGACCTCTGGCTGCAGCCATTTCTGGACGAGGTGCAGGAGATCAAACATTTGGGACCTCGGGGGCCTGTCTCTCCTGTATCCCCACTGATGCACTCTTTGTGCCCGGACTGTGACAGTCACGCCCAGGCGCCAGTCTCCGACTTCAGTCTAGGGTATTCCCTGGCATCCTGCAGAGATACGTCATAGTAAGCCTTTTGAGGCTCGCCGGTGAGAAACGGGGCCAGGACCTCTTCCCACTGCGGAACTGGTAGTCTCTCCCGTTCAGCAACCCACTCAAAGATGGTAAGGAAGGCTTCCACGTCGTCCTCTTGGGTCATCTTCTGCAGGGCGTCTCGTACCCTCTTCCGCGCCTGCTGTCCATCCTCCTGGCGGGGTGTAGCTGGGGCCTCCTTCGGCCTTCGCTCCTTCCTCCATGATGGCCATCTGCCTGATTAAGAGCTGGTTGGTCTCCTGCTGTGACCGCACAGACTCAGCATGGGCCTGTTGCTGTTGGGTGCTGACCTGCACCAGGTGCTTCAGCAGCTCCTCCATTTCGTCTGTTTGGTTTTTAAGAGTAGCAGTCGCCTTAATCCAGGACATGCAGCCTCTTATTCCAGGATGTTGCCCGCATCCGAGACACCAATTGTGGGAATTAGCTCAACCGGAGGCAGTCCTTTAACGTGCAACACTGCAGGATTTATTGGCATCGGTCATTTAATCCAGAAAAAGTAAATAGCAGGGCTTGCTTCAGCCAAAACAAACATAAATCACAGTCCGTGTTATCGGTCACAATATCGTACGCCTGTCTAAACTACTCCACTGAGCAGTTTAGACAGGAAGGGAACAACACACCCCTTTCACCTGATCCTGCTGGCCTTATATAGGGCTGGTAAGCCCTGGACTGGAATGTGGGAGCAGTCCATCCCACCCAACTTTTCAGACTGCTCCAATAAAGCCCGACCCGGATCACGGCATTACTGCCATACTACAAAAATACAAAACCGTGTCAGTGGCCTATTGCTGCTGACACCAGAATAAATGGGCTTTATTTCACCGACCTCAGACGATTTGGTAACACGTATCTCTGTCAACAATGGACCTTGTCCTTCCTACTATATATATGTATTACCAGGCTCGGACTGGGCCGCGGGGGACCGGGGAATCCCCGGTGGGCCCCCGAGCCGCTGGGCCCCGGAGGCAGTGCCGAGTCGCCCCCGGGCCCGGCCCGCGCATACGGTCAATGGACGCCGGGACCCGCGTCCCTCGAGCGCCCAGAGAAATACCACCCAAAAAAAGCCCGGGAGTTGGGGAATAATGCCCCGGACTCCCGGTGCGGACTGCGCGGTTGTCAGCGGACGGCACAGCGCACTAGCGCTGCGCTCCGCTGATCTCCTGGCAGGCTGAAAGCATTAGGCCATTCAGCCTGCGGGCGCCGGCCCTACTGGTGACGTAGGCGGCCGCTCGGAGACGTCACTTCACGCGCCGCCTATGCAGGGCGCCAGTACGGAGCCGGCGGGGAGCTGAGCGGCCGGGACCTGCCGGGAGCGGGAGCCGGAGCCAGGTAAGTGGATGGTTGTTGTTTTTTTTTTTTTTAAACTATTTTTCTAAGGGCTCACTATGGGGGGGCCCCTGGCTACTATGGGGGGCCCTGACTAAGAGGGGCCCCTGCTTATAAGGGGGTGCTGAATACTAAGGGGGGGGCCCTGGCTACTAGGGGTGGGCCCTGCTATTAAGGGGGGCCCCTGACTACTATGGGGGGCCCCTGGACTACTAAGTGTACGAGGCGGGAAGGGCCCCTGAGACTACTAAGGGGGGCCCTGGCTTATAAGGGGGGGGGCCCTGGCTACTATGGGGGCCCCTGGCTACTATGGGGGCCCTGAACTACTAAGGGGGGGGGGCCTGGCTACTTAAGGGGGGCCCCTGACTACCTAAGGGGGGGGGCCCTGGTACTAAGGGGGTGGGCCCTGCTACTAAGTCCCTGGGGGCCCCTGAATACTAAGGGGGGCCCCTGGGCTACTATGGGGGGGCACCCTGCGACTTTACTAAGGGGCGGCCCCCTGACTACTATGGGGGGCCCTGACTACTAAGGGGGGGCCCCATGACTACTAAGAGGGGCCCCTGACTACTAAGGGGGGCCCCTGGCTACTAAGGGGGGGGCTGTCTACTTTGGGGCGCCCTGGCTTCTGATGGGGGACCCTGGCTACTAAGGGGGTGGGCCCTGGTACTAAAGGGGGTGGCCCTGACTACTAGGGGGTGACCATGGCTAATATGGGGGGCCCCTGATACTAAGAGGGGGCCCCTGACTACTAAGGGGGGCCCTGGTACAAAGTAAGGGGGGGACTGACTCTAGAGGGGCCCTTATGACTACTAAGGGGGGTGGCCCAGGCTACTATGGGGGGGGGGCCCCTGGGAATACTAAGGGGGGGAGGGCCCTCACTACTAAGGGGGGGCCCCTGGAATACTAAGGGGGGGGGCCCTGGACTACTTAAGGGGGGGGGGGCCCTGGCTACTATGGGGGGGGGCCCTGGCTAGTATGGGGGGGGCCCTGGTACTATGGGGGGGCCCCTGGCCTACTTTTTTTTATGGGCGGGGCCCGGCTACTAAGGGGGGGGCCCTGACTATAGAGGGGGGGGGGCTGGCACGAGGGGGGGCCCCTGCTGCATAACTATGGGGGGCATTGGCTATAATGGGGGCCCTGGCTGCCTGGGGGCCCCTGGTATACGGGCGGGCCCCTGACTACTAGAGGGGCCCTGGATTACTATAAGGGGGGGGCTGGATAATATGGGGGGACCTGGGGCATAACTAAAGGGGGACCCTGGCTACTAATGGGGCCCTGAATACTAAGGGGGCCCATGGGGACTACTACGGGGGCCCTGGTACTATGGGGCCCCTCTGGCTACTAAGGGGACCTGGCTACTAAGGGGGCCCTGGCTTACTATGGGGGGTCCTCCTGGCTACTAAGGGGGTCCTGACTACTAATGGGGGCCCCTGACTACTAAGGGGGCCTTGGCTACTATGGGGGCCCCTGACTACTCAAGGGGGCCCTGGCTACTTAAGGGGGCCCTGGCTATATGGGGGGCCCTGGCTATAAGGGGGGCCCCTGAATACTAAGGGGGTCCCTGACTACTAGGGGGTCCCTGGGCTAATATGGGGGGCCTGGCTACTATGGGGGGACCCTGATTCTATGCGGCGGGCCATGGCTACTATGGGGGGCCCATGACTACTTGGGGAGGCCTGGATTACTATGGGGGGCCATAGGTCTACTCTGGTGGGGCTTGACTACTATGGGGAGGCCTGGCTACTATGGGGGGCCCTGACTTTTACTTAGGGAGGCCCTGACTATAAGGGGGCCCTGACTATAAGGGGGCCCTGGTACTATGGGGGGCCCTGACTTCTATGGGCGGTCCCTGGCTTAATAATGTATGGGCGGGCACTGCTAAATAAAGGGCCACCTGACGCACCATAAAGGGGGGCCCTGGAACTCATAAAGGGGCCCTGGACTACTAAAGGGGGGCCCTGACTACTAAAGGGGGGCCACTGACTACATAAAGGGGGCCCCATGGCTATATAAAGGGGGCCCTGGAACTAACTAAGGGGTGCCTGACTACCTAAAGGGGGCCCTGATACCTACAGACTACCTATAAGGGGGCTGACTACTACACAAGAGCCTAAAGGGGGCCCTGACTACCTACACACTGATAAAGGGGAGGCCTTGACTTCCCTACATACTAGCTAAGGGGGGGATGACTTCTGCACACTAGCTTAAAGGAGGCACCTAATGCCTGTTACACTCCCTAAAGGGGACCCCTAATAACTGCCATGTATACTCCCTAAAGGGGCCTTAACTGCCAGTATACTATCTAAAAGAGACCCTTAACATGCCTGTATACTCCCTAAAAAAGACCCCCTAACTTGTCTGTATACTCCTGCATTATCTCCAGGGGGGTTCGTCCTTATCACTCACTCCAACCCCCTAGGATACTAGACCCAAGTTATGGCTTGTACCTCGCTCTCCCACCATGGGAAAGTTTGTCAGAGTAGGTGGGAATGGGTAAAAAAGATGCTGAAAAATTGAGGATTCTAAGAATTTGGTGTATTTTCTGCAGGGGATGAGTTGTGTCCGGGGAGGGGGAAAACAAGTCTCATGGCGGGTGGAACGGGATGCAGAAGAAGAAGAGAAAATGAATGACTTCGTGAGAGAAGAGAAGGACTCCTCAGATAGGAATCTCTGGTGAGTCCCTGGATGTGGGGGTTATGTTACTTCGATTTGGATCAGTGCTGTATTCTCTGTACTGTGTCTGGGACTGATGCTGGTGTCTCGACCTCTATGCGGTCTCTATATGGCGTGTTGTAGGTTATACTTGATGCATGGTGTCATGACATCTATGCGGTCTCTATATGTCGGTGTTGTAGGTTATACTTGGCATTAGTTTAGTGGCAGTGTCCATGTGTCCCTGATTGTACCTGTGATAGGAGTTACCACTTATACTTCTTGTATGGTGTGTATTTAGAGGTGGTGAGGTGCCGTGACCTAACTGGAAACTGGAGGGGATATAGTCAGGTGGCGTGGAGGGGGATATGTATGTGGGGTGGAGGGGGAATTAATTGGTTGTGGGTGGAGGGGGATTTGTATGCTGGGTGGAGGGGAATAGTGTATGTGGGTGGAGGGGATATTGTTGTGGTGGAGTGGGTTAGTGTAGTGGGTGGAGGGGATAATTTGTATAGTGGGTGGAGGGGGGATAGTGTAGTGGGTGGAGGGGATAGTGTTTGTGGGTGGAGGGGGATATTGTATGTGGGTGGAGGGGGGATAGTGTATGTGGGTGGAGGGGATATTGTATGTGGTTGGAGTGTGGGTTAGTGTATGTGGGTTGAGGGGATATTGTATGTGGGTGGAGGGGGATTGTGTATGTGGGTGGAGGGGGATAGTGTTGTGGGTGGAGGGGGATATTGTATGTGGGTGAGGGGGATATTGTTTGTGGGTGGAGCGGGGGAAAGTGTATGTGGGTGGAGGGGGATATTGTATGTAGGTGGAGGGGGATATTGTATGTAGGTGGAGGGGGATATTGTATGTGGGTGGAGGGGGGATATTTTATGTGGGTGGAGGGGGATATTGTATGTGGGTGGAGGGGGATATTGTTTGTGGGTGGTGGGGGATCTTGTTTGTGGGGGAGGGGGATATTGTATGTGGGTGAGGGGGAACTGTATGTGTGTGGAGGGGGATAGTGTTTGTAGGTGGAGGGGGGATACTGTATGTGGGTGGAGGGGGATACTGTATGTGGGTGGAGGGGGATATTGTATGGTGGGTGGGGGGGATATTGTATGTGGTGGTGGAGGGGATATTGTATGTGGGTTGGAGGGTAGGATATTGTTTGTGGGTGGATGGGGGGAATTGTATGTGGGTGGAGGGGGATATTGTATGGTGGGTGGAGGAGGGGATATTGTATGTGGCTGGTGGGAGGAATATTGTATGTGGGGGGTAGGGGATATTGTATGTGGATGGAGGGGGATATTGTATGTGGGTGGAGGGGGTATTGTATGTGGGTGGAGGGGGATATTGTATGTGGGTGGCGGGGTATTTTGTATGCGGGTGGTGGGGGATAGTGTATGTGGGTGGAGGGGGATATTGTATGTGGGTGGAGGGGATATTGTATGTGGGTGGAGGGGGATATTGTAGGGGGGTGGAGGGGGATATTTTATGTGGGTGGAGGGGGATAGTGTATGTGGGTGGAGGGGGATATTGTATGTGGGTGGTGGGGATATTGTAGGTGGGTGGAGGGGGATATTGTATGGGGGTGGGGGGGGGGAGGGGGATATTGTATGTAGGTGGAGGGGGATATTGTATGTGGGTGGAGGGGGTAGTGTATGTGGTGGGGGGGATACTGTATGGGGTGGAGGCGGGATACTGTATGTGGGGGTGGGGGTTATTGTATGTGGGTGGTGGGGGATATTGTATGTGGGTGGTGGGGAGGATATTGTATGTGGGTGGAGGGGGATATTGTATGTGGGTGGAGGGGGACTTGTGTGTGGAGGGGGATATTGTATGTGGGTGGAGGGGGATATTGTATGTGGTTGGGAGTAGGTGGGGGATATTGTTTGTGATGGAGGGGGATAGTTATGTGGGAGGAGGGGGGATATTTGTATGTGGGTGGTGGGGGATATTGTATTGGGTGGAGGGGGATATTGTATGATGTGTGGTGGGTTTCTTGTTGGTGTGTGGAGGGGGATATTGTATGTGGGATGGAGGGGGATATTGTATGTTGGGTGGAGGGTGATATGGTATGTGGGTGGAGGGGGATATTGTATGTGGGGTGGAGGGGGATATTGTATGTGGGTGGAGGGGGATATTGTATGTGGTGGAGGGGGTTATTGTATGGGGGTGGAGGGGGATATTGTATGTCGGTGGAGGGGGATACTGTATGTGTGTGGAGGGGGATAGTGTATGTGGGTGGAGGGGGATAATGTATGTGGGTGGAGGGGGATATTGTATGTGGGTGGAGGGGGATATTGTATGTGGGTGGAGGGGGATAGTGTATGTGGGTGGAGGGGGATTTCTATGTGAGTGGAGGGGGATATTGTATGTGGGTGGAGGGGATATTGTATGTGGAGTGGAGGGGGATAGTGTATGTGGGTTGAGCGGGAATATTGTTGTGGGTGGAGGGGGCTTAGTGTATGTGGGTGGAGTGGGTTTTTGTATGTGTGTGGAGGGGGATATTGTATAGTGCGGTGGCGGGGGCTATTGTATGTGGGTGGAGGGGATATTGTATGTGGGTGGAGGGGGATATTGTATATGGGTCGGAGGGGGATATTGTATGTGGGTGGAGGGGGGGGGGATATTGTATGTGGGTGGAGGGGGGATTAATGTATGTGGGTCGTGTGGTGAGGGATAGTGTTTGTGGGTGGACGGGGATATTGTATGTGGGTGGAGGGGATAGTGTATGTGGGTGGAAGGGGGATAGTGTATGTGGGTGGAGGGGGATAGTGTATGTGGGTGGAGGAGGGATATTGTGTGTGGTGGAGGGGGGATATTGTATGTGGGTGGAGGGGGATATAGTATGTAGGGTGGAGTGGGGATAGCTGTATGTGGCTGGTGGAGGGGGATAGTGTATGTGGGTGGAGGGGGTTGCTGTATGTGGGTGGAGGGGCGTTATTGTATGTGGGTGGAGGGGGTTATTGTATGTGGGTGGAGGGGGATAGTGTATGTGTGGTGGAGAGGGGATAGTGTATGTAGGTGGAGGGGACGATAGCTTGTATGTGGGTGGTGGGGGATTTTGTTGTGGGTCGTGAGGGGTAATTGTATGGTGTGGTGGAGGGGGATATATTGTATGTGGGTGGGCGGGGGTATATGGATGTGGGTAGGTGGGGGATTATTGTATGTGGGTTGGATGGGGATATTCGTATGTGGGGTGGAGGGGGATTATTGTTTAGGTGGGTGGAGGGGGATATTGGTTGAGGTGGAGGGGATCATTGTATGCGGGCTGGTGGGCGTGATTTGTATCGCGGGTGGCCAGGGGCGTATGATTGTATGGGGTGGAGGGGGTATAGATATTGTATGTGGGTGGAGCGGCATATTGTATGTGGGTAGGAGGGGGATATTGTATGATGGGTGGTAGGGGGATATGGATGGAGCTACTTGCCCTGAGTCTATTGATATGCTAGAAATGTACAGATATCCGCTGTTACGATAGACAGATATTGCGACTCCACTTGACTATTGTACTACACAATACATTTCTGTTTTTTCACACTGTATTATGTAGTAATTTGGGCGACATTTATGTCCGAGAGGCTGGTAATATTTTTCGTCAGTAGGGATTGCGGCCCCCCAAGATCAACTCACCTCGTGGACCCAGACCCACCCAGGCCGATCACTGGTATTATATATAATATATATATATATATATATATGCCTGCCTAACTGATGAGCCCATATATGTGTCTGCACCATCAGTAGATGGTGAACATTGTTGCGACAGCTCCATTTCAAGTCTATCACAGAGATGAACATCATTGAGGTTTAGGTAAGCGGCTCTGGCCCAGGGCTCTGGTGGGCCAGTCAAGAATGGTCCCCAAAAGTTTTTAAAGCCACTCCCTTTGTTTTTTTTGCTGTGTGTTAAAGGGGGCTTTGTTTGTTGGAACATAAACCCTTCAAACAGTGTGTAGGTCCAAAAGCACTTTTGGAAGAGGTTTTCTTCCGGGGAATCTCTGTACGGGGGAACAATAAATTTTCCCCTTTCAGTTAAAACCCGGGTTCTTTCCTGTCCTGGGGCTAAAAAAAACCACCCCAATAGCAGGGATGCTGTCCCCTTGTGGCATTGTATTGGGATGTTGGGATTGTTGGGATGTGTTGAGAAGTGCCGGGGTTTTTTCCACACCAAACCACTTATTTTAACACCAAAGGGAAGAAAAATTCTTGGGGTCTCATTAAAACAAAGAGAATCTTTATTTCTCACAGTCGGGAGTCCTTGATGTTTTTTTTTTTTTGAAAAATTGTAGGGAAGGCTTTCATATGTCTTGCATTTGTCTCTGCCAAAAAGCTCCGCTGGTGGAGGGCTGCTGTGATGTTGATTTTTTGGGAAATTTTTTTCCCACCTCCATACGAAATTCTGGAGCCCCGCCACAGTGATTTTGGGGTTTTTCCCTTTACCCTGTCCCCAAAGGCCCCTTCTCCCCGATTGCTTTTTTTTGGCTGGAACGGGCCAAAGGTCGAGGAAGATTTGGTGGCCCCCCCAAACTTCTTTTTTTTAAAGGATTATGGGGCCACTGTTTTTTAAGAATTGGTGTTTCCAGAAATTATTTGTAATTTTGGGCCCAGATCTGTGCCTTGCTACAATTCTGTCTTGAGCTTTTGGGCTTTTCCCTTAGAAATCATAAATTTCCAAAATTGTGCTCTGACTTGGGGCGTGAGCTGTGAGGTTTTATTTTGGAAGGTGGGCCCCCTTTCCCTTTAATAAAGGGTAAATTTCGGGTTTAAATTTAAAACACAGCTGGTCCCCAAATGAAGGATTTAAAAACCTTCTCAAGGAGGTTTCAAAAGGGGAAAGGGAAACAGCATGTTTTTTAAAATATGAGGGGCCCACACCCCAAAGGGGGTTGAATACTTAAGACCTTTGATATTTCATTTTTTCTTGTTTAATAAATTTGAAAAAAAATTAAAAAATTTCATTTTTTTTTTTTTTAAGTTTGGGGGGCAGAGTGTACATTATTGAGCAAAAAAAAAAACTTTTTTATCTTACCAAAAAGGCCCGCAATTTAAACCCAAAAATTTTAAAAAAGTAAAGGGTTGGAAAACGGGTTTTGGTTTTCCCCCTGTATATTATTTCCTGCCTAAAGGGGGGGGGTTTTAATTTTACCTTCCCAAATTTAGGGGGCCTTTATTTGCCCGCCTTTCTGGGGGGAACCCATATATAACCCCCTTACGGGGGGAACCCATCTGCCTGTCTAAATGGGAGCCTATATAAGCTTCCTATTTTTTTGGGGTACATTATTTCCTACATAACTGTGGGGGCCTATGAGCTTTCCAATCTGATGGGGGAGCTTTAGAGACTACCTTAAAGAGGGGACTTACATACCCCTTTTAAATAATGGGGTTTCTGGAAAAAATGAGGATTTAAGATATTTGTGTCCAAATTTTGCAGGGGCCCAGGTTTGGGGGGGAGAAGTCAAAAATGGTGGTATGGACCCGGGTGGGAAAAAGAAAAAGGGGAAAGTTTAACGACCCCATCGGAGAAAAGGGCAAACCCGTGAGAAAATAAAAGTACCTAATGTGTTTTAAACACTTATATGTGTTTCAAAATGTTTAATTTGTTTAATTCAGTAATGAGTGGCCCCGGGAAATTTTTCCCGGTTTTTTTATATTGTAGGTGATAAAAAGGGATGGTGTGGAGGTATGATTCTCCTATTTGGTGATGATATGCGATTGGTGTTTTGGTTTTTTTAAAAACCCCTATTGTGATGTTGTTTGAGTTTGGGGAATTTCTCCAAAAAAATTTGGGTTCGCCCAATTCGCTGTTTTCTTCCGACAAAATTTTTTTTCAGCCCCCAATTTTCTTCGGGACCAAAAAAAGCGTTAAAGAACAGCTATTTCCCGGTGCACGAGCCTTTTTAGGGTGCTGTTAGAACGTTTTTGCCTTTCCCTTTAAATTTTGCGAGGGAAATTGGTTTGGTCTTTAACAATTTCTGGGTTTTAGTTTTGGGCAAGCATTTGTCTGCCGGGCTCTTAGAATCGCTTCACTATAAATTCCCTGGGCACTTACGGGGGAAAAACTGACCAAAAAACTGAAGCAGGGATGCAGCCTGATAAAGTCATGGCAGCGCCAACTGGAAAAAAAAAAACAAGCTGAGGGCTAAGATCCTACTATAGCGGCAAAGAACTCAGTAGTAGGTTACTGGAGCCGCCACAGTTCGCCGCACAGGAAGGGGACATCCCAGCGGGAGTCACCCTACGTGGCCACAGCATCTGGTGTCATCTTCCGCATGTGTTGACCACACACTAGGTCATACACTTTCTCCCAGATGACATCTGACAACCCCAGCCAAGAGTCGGTGGGTTTGACACACACAACCCCTAATTGACATGGCCCGGGAGCAGGTGAAGGGCTCACACCTGTCCTCCACCCACCTCTGTCCCGTTTGCTTCCCACAGCCAGAGTACTATGTGCTGTGGCCTCTGCGCCACTATACAGTGAGGACCAACTATTTGAGGACAGTGGGCAACAAAGAGGTGGGGAAGACATCCGCTGCTTCTTGCAGAAGCGGGCAAATAGTGATGAGGAGAGTTGCAATGGGGGTTATGTTGCGAGCGGTCAGGCTTGTACAGCGACACCGTTGAGGAGGACGGCGGTGACAGGGCAAACCACTTTAAACGATGTAGCCGATCGCACATGGGAGCCGGAAGAAGCAGACGAGGCTGGGACAAGGTATTCTGGTGCCCTAGTTAAACAAGGCAAAAAGTGCCCCCCCCAAATAAAATATTCAGCCCACTCCATGCCTCCTTGTGCCCCCTTTTCCCGGGGATGAAGGGTCCCTATGCGGTCACCACCCCTCGACTGCCATTGCCCCCGGCCCCTGGAAGCATTCCTTTTTCTTACATTAAGTTTTAGGAGGGGGAGGGGAAGGAGGAGATTTTGGACAAAGACAATCGGGGATTTGGCAGTAGACAGTAATGTCTGGGCGGAGATGAAAATTTGGGGTGTCACCCGTTACTGGTGGTTTTGAAAGCCATGTGATGCTAAGTGATAGATCAAAGTGTAAAGGGTTCACATTTCTTGGGGAAGAGAGCGGCAGCTTGGTTCGGAAAGTGGCGCAGCCCTTAAGGGGGGTAGTGTGGCCGGGGTCAGCAGGGTGGCAGCATGCGAGGTTGGGGAGCCAAACGGACCGATTTAGCCCAAAACCCACTTGAGGTCCCAAAAATTTTAGCGGCCGGGGCCACTGGGTCAGCTCGTTAACAGTCGTCGTGTAGGCCTTGGGGGTTTAAAATCACTTACTCGGCGGGTGCCGTTTTTTGCTGACACCAGAGGGGCGAAATGGTTAAGTCAAATCTGTGGCCAGAAAGTAAAGCGTGCCGGGGACCAAAACATTTGGGCACGGGGCCCTGCTCAACATATGCGTGTCACCATACGGTTTCGATATGGTGGCCCATCCTGTCCCAACAGCGCAGCACCCGTGGCCCCCTCCCCATTTCGGCAGTCAAGGCTTACCCTCTCCCGAAGAAAATTTTCCTGCTATTTGTGACCGGGGTAAGTCTATGTCACTTTCTTTCAAGGAAAATTAGTTACTTCTCCTTGGCCTTAGAGGGCCCCAGAAGTCCAGACACGATGGTTGGTTGGACAGCCATGGGGTAAAACAGTCAAAATTTGTGCTGTGCTGCTAGAAAAAGGGGAGGAGACAGAAGTTGCTGGAACACTGTTGGGGAGTGGATTCGGGGGTTTTTTTAGGTCTATGTGACGAGTGAAGGATACAGAAGAAGGCAGAGCACCCGACGTAAAGCAGATCCCGTGTGTGCTGCCGCCATTGCAAACAGACAGTCAAGAGAGAGCCCGCAATCACAGTAGGAGTGACAGGCTATGCTGGTGAACCCCCAGGTTTGTGAGTTTTACCCCCCCGTAAAGCAGTTAAAAATGTTTTGAATCCAGGAGCCATTTGCATCCTGTTTCATTGATGTTTTTGTTGGAGAGTGGACTTGAATAAAGCCCGTTAAATCCTACGTGGAATCTGTTACTTTGATGTGTGTGTGAAGGGATAATTACAAAGGGGCCCAAATCATGCAAATCCCCCCCATTCCCTCAGAAACCCAAAAGAACTCTTCATACCCACCTGCAACCCTATCCCGTGGCGTGTGGATAAATTTACATATCTACGGTCCAGTTTTCCCGCTCCCCGGCTCTGGTGCCAGCAGTCGTTCACGAGGATTGCCAAGAGACGCATTTGCGTTGCCATCCCTAAGTGCAGGAAAATGACCCTGTCCTGTCCAAGTTGGTGGTACTGCAAATCCTCCCCTTTTTAAGTGGTGGACTCTGCCCATTCAAAGAAACTGGCCGGAAACTTGGATTCACTTCTGCATTGAAAGGGAGTGGTTCTCTGGACACCGCAAGAGGTGGCGGGCCCCCACATAGGGAGAGGTCTAAATAGGTCCCCGGTTTTTTCCCGAGCCCCCCGCAAAAGGGAGGTGGACTTTCTGGGTGGGAGGGCCTACGAGGTGCTGTCCCTACGACCGTTGCGGCGGCAGCCCGGGGGCAGCAGTACTGAATCGTAAGTCGTATGTTCAAAAGGGCAGGCAACAGGTCAGGGGAGGGGCGGGATTCGAGGTAGGTAACATGCGAAAGGGGGGTACCGGGGGAGAAAAAATGATGAAACGGGGGAAATTTATGAAAGGGAGAAATTGAATAATAGGAATAAATATTTAAAAAAAGGGGGGGGAAAAAATTTAACGGGGGGAAAATTTTGAACGGGAAAAAAATTTTATTAACAGGGGGGGAAAAATTTTTGAAAAAGGGGAAATTGATGAACAGGGGAAAAAAATATTAACGGGGAAAAAATTTATGAAAAAGGGGAGATTTATGAACGAGAATAAATTTTTTTTCAGATTTTTTGGGGCTAATAAAATTTATCTCTCTCGACGCCAAAAAGTTTTTTTTTTTTTCGGATTTTGGCCAAGAAACCGATTTTTTTTTTTTTTTTTGCCTAAAAATAATTTTTTTTACGAATTGGCATAAAAACGTTATTCGCCCTTGCGCCCAAAAAATTTTTTTTTTCGGATTTTGGCGCAAGAATCCGTTTTTTGGCCTAAATAATTTTTTTAAGGTTTTTGGGGTTATAACGTTATCTCGCCTCGACGCCAAAAATTCGCCCTTTTTTTTCGGATTTTGGCGAAAAAATCGTTTTTTGGAATAAAATAAATTTTTTTTTCAGATTTTGGCGCTAATAACGTTTATTACCCTTTACGACAAAAATAAATTTTTTTTTCGGATTTTGCGCAGAAAACCCTTTTTTTCGTTTTTTTGCACTAAAAAAATTTTTTTTTCAGTTTTTTGGCGCTAAAAAGTTTTTGTTTTGGTTTTTTTTTTCTTTCGCTTTTTTTACGGGGGCAAAAAATTTTTTTTTGTTTTTTTTTTCGGGAAAAAATTTTTTTTGGGGGCGAAAAATCTGTTTTTTTTGTTTTTTGGCACTAAAAAAATTTTTTTTTTCGATTTTTTCGCTAATAGGTTATCTCGCTCTGCGCCAAAAAAAAGTGTTTTTTTTACGGATTTTGGGGCAAAAATCGATTTTTTAGTTTTTTTTTCATAAAAAAATTTTTTTACAGATTTTGGCTAATAAAGTTTTTCTCGCCTTTCGCCAAAAATCTTTTTTTTTTGGTTTTGCGAAAAAATTCTTTTTTTATGTTTTTTGGACCCCAAAATTTTTTTTTTACGATTTTTGGGCTAATAAGTTACTCGCCTTTAACCCCAAAATACGTTTTTTTTTCGGATTTTTGGGGCCCGAATTGTTTTTTAAGTTTTTGGCACTAAAAAAAATTTTTTTTACGATTTTGGCGCTAATAACGTTATCTCCCTTTGAGCCAAAAAAAACTTCTTTTTTTGGTTTTGGCGCAAGAATCCGTTTTTTTTCGTTTTTTTGGGAAATAAAAAAATTTTTTTTTTAAGGGTTTTGGCGTAATAAGTTTTTTCTGCTTTGACACTAAAAATATTTTTTTTTTTCGGATTTGGCGCAATAATGCGTTTTTGGGGATTTTGGCGCTAAAACTTTTCTTTACAGATTTTGATTGCTAATAAATTATCTTGCTGTATGCAAAGATAATGTGGGTTTTTGTGGATTTTGGTGCAAGAATTGGTGCAAATTTTTAATAAAGTAGTAGCACGCAGCAGCACACAAAGGGACAATGTGTCAAAATGGCTACAGTGATCAAAAGGGAAAGGGGACTACTTAACATGTTAACTCCCCCTTTTGGGTGTAGTTTATATCCAGTGGCTTATTTGTGCATACATTAAAAAGCAGAGCAAAAACGTTAAAAAAATGCTCCAAAAAACAAAAAAAACGCGCCAAAGACGGACGTTTTTTCAGCTGCTTTTGACAGGCAGTGGACAGAAAACTCAGCTTTATGAACGTTTTTAGTAATTCGTTTTCAGGTCATTTTTTGTCCACTGCAGTGTAGACATAGCCTTACACCCATCTGCAAGACATTCTAAAGATGGCCAGGAAACTTTGCATGCACTACAGCCATTCTTACACGCCAAGCACACCCTCCTTAAGTGCAGTGGCAGACCGGCCTCCCCCAACATCGGCTGATATGTGACTTTTCCAAACGTTGGAATTCCAGCCTCCATATGTTGGAACGACTCTATGAACAGAGAAAGGCTATTAATGGTTTATTGATGATCCAAGCGAACAGGAATACACCCCTGTGTAATTTTAATGTCAGCCAGTGACAGCTCATGCGTGACACCTGCCGTTTGCTCAGGCCCTTTCATGCAGACACGTTATTTGTCAGTTGCCATGACTATGGGATGAATAACGTCATCCCACTGCTTCATGTTGTTATGGACAGCAGTAGTGGATCCACTGGACCACCGCAATCGATGGCAATAGCCACGCCAGGGAGTCGGTTCTAAGTAGGTCCCGGTTTTCACCAGAGCCCGCCACAAAGCGGGATGGACTTGCTTTGGCTGGAGTCTACCAGATCAAGTGTAAGGTCAGGATAGCCGGCAAGGATCGTGGTCAAGGGACGGAGGCAAGAGGTACGGTACATGGATATGACAGACGAGGCTGAAGGAAAATCTTTCTCTTTAGGCTCTAAAAATTATTATTATTCATTTTATAGTCTTGGAGGTGGTTGTGTGAGGAGCCTTTTCCAATACAAATGCAGCTAAAGGATTTCCACAGCTTCAAAATCTGGACACCTGGATAATAGTTCAGCAAACTTTTCCTTTATCACCTGTGTTATCTGTTCATGAACAAATGAACGTTTATCAACTTTCTTTATTAAACCACTTGAAAACTGTTGTGGATGTAATTTGTTCCACCGGTAACACGGGAGGACTTGTGTTTTTAGTTTCTGTAGTTGGACATACGATTCACATTCTTCTTTACTGAAGAATTTATACAAAGCCAATTTTGCGCATTTGCTTTTGATTCTTTTTTGTTCTGTCCCATTCAGTTTTGTACTGAATTCAATAAACAATGGCACAGAGAATGCAAAATAAGAAACCTAAAACATTCCTGTATTTTATGGTCCCCTTCAGTTCAAGTTCCATACGGTGCATTTGAACAAACTGGTTGTAACACAAAAAATGGATTAAAACCACCATGTTTAGACTTCATGAGTGGTTTGATCGTCACTGCGTTCTCCTCAACGGTCTTGGTATGCAGAGGCTGACCGCTCGAAAAAAAAACCCTCCCATCCCACTCTCCACATCAATACTGCAAGAAGCGGGGGGATGTCTGCCCACCTCTTCGTTGCCAAGTAGCTGCTGACTGTCTAAAATTTTTGTTCGTCCTCGCTGTATAGTGGTGCTGAGCCCAGACCACATACTAGTTCTCTGGCTGAGGGACCTGAAGGGGGACGAGGCGGGTTAGGACAGGTGAGGGGTGCTGACCTGTTACCAGGCCATGCCAACTAAGAGTTGTATCTCACGAACCTACCGACTGTTGGCTAGGGTTGTCAGATGTCATCTGGGATGAAGTTGATGACCTACTCAACCAATCAAGAACCCTTGTTTTGCTGATCAACACACGGTCGTTACATGACACCGACAGTGTCACCCCTGCTGCGACTTCCCTTTACTGTGCTGCGACCTGGGCCTGCTCCAGGAATGTTTGTGCCACTGACACTCGAAAGGTGAAGAGCCTGCCACCTCTCTGTCTGACATACTGTTTGTTCTAAAAAGTACAGACTCTGTTATTGAAGATATCTGTATATGATAAATGCACAGCCTGTATTTGATTCCAAATGAACCGACTAACAAGCTTGGGTAACCCTTGGATATAAATTGCGCTCCACAAATGGCCAGCAAAAATTTACTTGTATGTGCCGTTTAAAAACACTGTGTATTTTACTGAATATAAAAGCACAAACAGGCTTAATTAACCTTCGAATTTGAATTATGCTACATTCGAAATGTCTTCTTTGGCGTTGAAAAACACTGTTTCTTTTACTGACCACAACAGCAGAAAATTGCTTAATTAACCCTTGGATGTAAATTGCGCAAAAGAAATGTGCTGCCAAAAATTACCAGCTTTGTAGCGTGTTAAAACGACGTGTATTTTACTGACCACAACAGCAGAAAAACGCTTAATTAACCATTGGATGTAAATTGCGCAAAATAAATGTGCTGCCAAAAATTACCAGCTTTGTACCGTGTTAAAACAACGTGTATTTTACTCACCACAACAGTAGAAAAACACTTTATTAACCCTTGGATGTAAATTGCGCAAAAGAAATGTGCTGCCAAAAATTACCAGCTTTGTAGCGTGTTAAAACGACGTGTATTTTACTGACCACAACAGCAGAAAAACGCTTAATTAACCATTGGATGTAAATTGCGCAAAAGAAATGTGCTGCCAAAAATTACCGGCTTTGTAGCGTGTTAAAAGGATGTGTATTTTACTGACCATAACAGCAGAAAACGCTTTAAATTAAACCCCTTTGGGTGTAAATTGCGCAAAGAAATTTTGGCTTGCCAAAAATTACCAGCTTTGTAGCGTGTTTAAAACGACGTGTATTTTACTGACCACAACAGCAGAAAAACGCTTACTTAACCCTTGGATATGAATTATGCTACAGGCAAAATTTCTTCTTTGGCGTTGAAAAACACTGTTTCTTTTAGTGACCACAACAGTAAGACAAATAACACTGAATAAACCCTTGAATCTAAATTGCGCAAAAGAAATGAGCAGCCAAAAATTAAGTTTTATTTGGATTGTAAAAACGCTGTTTCTTTAACTGAATACAACAGCAACACCAGGCTTAGATAACCCTTAGATATTCAATGTGCTCAGGAACTGAGCAGATAGCATTAAAATGTATATGCAGCTGAATTGGACGCACACTGGACTTCAATTCCAATACCCCAGAAAATCAAAATTAGAACGTAAGAGAAGCAGTCTCTGAGACAAGCTGTGACACCCCCCAAATATCGTTGTATAAAAGTTAGTTCTTTAGTGTGAGATTTCAGCAGCAGCAGCAGCAGCTGCTTCACTACACAGCACAGTGAGAGGAGTGTGAACTGCCAGCGTCGCGTCCGGACTTATATAGTGCGGTGACGTCACAGAATCCTGCCGGTCTCTGATTGGCTTCATCTCTGCAATGTCATTTAGGGCTATCCTTTCTTTCTCCCAGAGTTCTTTGCCCCATGTAATACCATGTGCTCGCAGACATTTTATCAATTAAAAATACGCTTCGTTCCCGCGAATCACCCCAAACTTCGACTTCGTTCAGAATCGAAGTTTTCCTGAAATACTAAACGAATTCCACGTCGTTAGAATCGATTCACCCATCTCTAGTGTTGATATGTGGTCATAGTGTGATGGTATTATTCAGACACTATGTGAGGGTGATATGTGTTCATGGTGTGGCGGTATTATTCAGTCACTCTGTGGTGGCGATATGTGGTCATGGTGTGCCAGTATTTTTCAGTCACTATGTGATGGTGATATGTAGTCATGGTCTGGCAGTATTTTTCAGTCACTATGTGGTGATGATATTTGGTCATGGTGTGGTGATATTATTCTCACACTATGTGGTGGGGAAATATGGTCATAGTGTCATAGTTTCTGTTGTACCTGCTGTTTTACTGTCGCCACATGATTTGCTCCAGAAAGGGGCCCGCTGAGGCTTTGTCACCCAAAGGGCCCACAAAAACCTGGAGCTGGCCCTGTCATGGTGAATTCATTAACAGAGTTAAAAAAAAATGTCTGGATGCATTTCTACAGCATAACAGTATAACAAGTTATAGTGACTAGGATTCTGGAAAATGAGTGCTGATCCAGGGATTTATTCTAATTGCCAGATTGGAGTTGGGAAGGATTTTTTTTTCCCTAAAATGAGGACAGCTGGCTTCTACCTCATTGAGGTTTTTGCCTTCCCCTGGATCAACACTTTAGCACAATAGGATGAACTGGATGGACATATGTCTTTTTTGGCCTTACAAACGATGTAACCAGGCTTGGACTGGCCCACAGGGGAATAGGGGGAACCCCCGTGGGCCCCTGAGCATGGTAGATCTGGAGTCCTGTTTAAACTGCAGGTACATCCTCAAGAGTGGCACAAAAGCATAGAAAGTGAAGCAAAAAGGCGTGTCTTCCTTGCTCCCTCCTGGAGAAGGGAGAGTATGTCACAGCTCTGCAGACCTCCTGCAATGATTAGTTCTCATGCCTGCAGAGCTATCACCACCCTCCACAAGCTCCTTGTAACCAGGACACCTGTATTGCTGTAAACAGTTATACATTCAGAATGTGACATCTTGATGTTGTGTCTGGCAGAGTGTATTATATGTGTGTTATATGGTTGGGGGTTGCAAAGGGTATTATATGTGTGTTACATGGTTGGCGGGAATGACTTTAGCATTGCACAGATCTAGTTTCACAGGGGGCTTGTCCCATCCAGGGGATTGCACTTAATATCAGGCAACCAATCACAGCAAAGAGGGTGTGGTCAGACTCCCCCAGGCTGCAGTTTTAAGTGTAGAACACGCAGATTAGCTCATGCTTGCTATACGTAATGATTTAGGTAATACAAACCAATTGCAAAAGTGCTTATTTTTACTGTCCCCATCATTAGAGATATGATCTTTGTAGCGAGAAATTACATATTTTGGGCATATGGCAGCGCAATTATGCACCAAAATACGCCTCACAATTACGCCTTGTGAACATACCCTAATGGTAAGAGGAAAAATTAGGAGGGGGGAAAAAAAGTGGGAGGAAGGTGATGGAGGGGGGGGAGGGGGGCAAACCAGTAAAAAACCCATCCATTAAGATCAGGGTTTCTTAGTCCCAGAGTCCAAATGAGATTTAGGAGAGGAAACCCCTTTCCCTTTAAAAGGCCCGGTTAATATCCAAAACCCGGTTTTACCAAGGGGGAAAAAAGAAATTTGTGAAACTACCTGATCTATAGGCCCCCCATTTTTTTCAATACAGGAAATTGGGAGATACAATCCAGTCACTTCCTTTAAATAAAGGAGGAATTTTTTTTCTTTCCCCAAAACTGGCAATGACTAATTTTTTTCACAGGGGGAAAATTTTCCATGGGGGAAATGGATACAATTATTTTGGTTTGAAGATGGGACCTTTATTATGTCTATTTGGAAAAGTGTGAATTTCAAAGAGTTTGGATATTGTAAGTGAGCGAATTTAGAAGCCATTTAAAGAATAATGGGTGACATGTTTTTAACGGGCTTTTTTTGCCTGGGTTTTTTGGGTTTCCTGGGCCCCCCAACCCGGCCCAAAACCCCGCGGAAAAGCAGGGATGCGATGTTTTGGCGAGCGTTCGCCCCCTTTGGATGCCCCAAAAATAAAAGGGGCCCCTGCAAAAAGGACCAAAAGGGGGGGGCGTTTTCCCGGGGGGGACACCCGGGGGCGTTGAAAACTCCCAGGGCATGTACGATCGAGGGGGCCCGGCAAAAATGAGGGGCCTTGCAGCGCTCGCCAGCTTTCCACAGGCGGGGCCTTTGGGTTTGGGTTCTGGTCTTTAAAGAAAACCCGGGGGGGCGAAAGGGGGGAAAGAAAAAAAGGGAAAATGAGAGGGAAAAAATAAAGATTCGCAAGAGGAAAAACTCGGGTTTCTAGCCCGTTTTCGGGATGGAGTATGATTTCCCCAAAAAAAAAGTCCCTTTATTGGGTGTAAAAAATTAAACAAAAAAAAAAAAAAAAAAAAAAAAAAAAAAAAAAAAACCCAAAATAAAAAAAAAAAACAAAACCCTTTAAAAAAAAAAAATTTTACCAAAAAACACAACGGGGAAATTTAGGAAAATTTTGGATCTTGGGAAATTACCGGGAAATCCCGTAATTTAAATTTTTTTTATGCGCTTCTAATTGGTTCCCGAGAAACCCCCCAAACCCGAATAGGGGGCGACAGTGAAACCCCTTAAAACCTATGGGGAAAATATTGACCCAAAACAAAATCAAAGGGGGGACAGTTCAAAAAAACAGTTTAAAAAAGCAGAAAAAGGCCCGATTTTGGTTTTTAGTAACGGGGGCTTGGGTATCCCCAAACCTAAACCAGCTACTTTTCCCCATTAAAAATCTAAAGGACAATCGGGGCAAAAGAAAATCTCACCTTTTACAAACCATTTGGGGGGCATGGAGTATGAAAAAAAAAAAATCCAATTTTTTTTTAGGGGTTTAAAATTTTTATCTTAAAAAAAAAAGCTGAAACCCCTATAAAAAATAAAAATCCAAAAAAAATCCCTTAAAAACGCGTTTTTTCGCCGAGAAAAAGCCCCTACTCAGGAATTTTGGGGTAAAAAGAGAATTGCCCCGGGAAATTAAAAGTAATTCAAAATTTTTTAAGTTTTTCCATTGGCGGCAAAAAAACCAAACCAATCAAATAGGACGACAGGAACCCTTATAACCCCATAAAAAAAGTATTACCAATCAAATGAAAAGGGGACAAATTTTTTAAAAAAACATTAAAAAAGGCAAAAAGAGCTGATTGGTTTTACCCAGGCGCAGAATGAACCACCAATCATATGTAGGGGCGTTCCCCAAAAAAATTTTAAAAGGAGAAAAAAAAGGGGCCCATAAAGGGCGCCCTAAAAGTTAAATTTCTGGCTATTTGGGGAAATATTCTATACTTTTATTGGGGTTTGGTGGGGAAAAGGGGCTCTCCTGCTTATCAATCAGCGGGTGGGGCCACCTTTTCATTTGAGAAGGAAAACAAATCAGAGCGAGCTCTGTTTTGTGATTTCTTTTTTTAAAAGGAGAAAGCGGTTATTTGGGACCAATTTTGGGGAGCAAGCGACGCTCTTATGGGTTTTTTCTAATGCATTCCCGTTTAAAAAAACTGAAACGTTGGCCCCAAATAAAAAAAGTTTAAAACTCACAAAAGGGTTTTTCCGATCTCTTAAAAAAATGAAAAATAACAAGGGGGTAACGAAAAAAAAAATTTTAATTTTAATAAATTTTTTTTTTATTTTTTTTATTTTTTTGTTAAAAACCCAACAAATTTATCATTGGTTCGAAAAATTAAAGAAATAAAAATGAATTTATTGAAAAATTTTTTTTTTTGTTTCCCCCCCTAAATTTTTGTCAATTTTTAAAAACAAAAATAGGTACAAAATTCGGGTGTCTTATCATTTTATTTCGGGAAAGTAAAAGTTTTTTTTTAAGATTTCATTTAAAAAAACCCCCCAAAAACGTCGCTCGTTTTCCCCTTGGCGAAATAAAAACCGGGGGCCTCTTTTTTAAATTTTCCAATCAAAAAACAAGCTCCCCCTCTACATTTCTTTTTTTCCCCCAAAAAACCCTAAAGAGAAGGGGAGCTCCCCCCGCTATTGGCTAACAGGACGGAAACCCCTTTTTCCCACCAACCCAAACAGAGTACTAAAATTTCCCCTAACAGTAATAACTTTTAGGGCCCTTCTAAACGCCCCTTCTTTTTCCATTCAAAAAAAGACGCACTACCCTTGATTTGGGGGGATTCAAAATCTGGCCCCCTGGGCTCAACCCAATCACTTTTTTCTGCCTTTTTTACGTAAAACTGTCCGCCTTTTTATTTTTATTTGGGCCATACTTTTTCCAAAACTTTAAAGGTTCCCTGTCCCTTCCTAAAACTATTGGGGTTTGGGTTTTTGCCGACCAATGAAAAAAAGCTTACCCGAATTTTTAATTACTTTATTTCCCTGGGAATTTTTCCCATATCCCAATTCCGAATTTGCGCCAGTCTCTTCGACAAACGCGTTTTTAGGGATTTTGATTTATTTATGTTTATAGAAGGTTTTTAGCTCTTTTTCAGAAAAAATATTTTTTCACCTAATAAAAAAAAAATTTTTTTTTAATTCCCAAATCCCTGCCGCCCCGGCCTGAGAGATGAGATTTTTATTTTCCCCCCCCTCTCTCCATAACTACAATGGGGGCAAGTAGCTCCCGCTCTGATAGCCAAGCCCCCGCCTAGCTCAACCAATCAACCTTTTCCTTTCATTTTTCTGTATTTTTGAATGTCCCCCCCTTTTTATTTTGATTGGTCAATAAAATTTTTCCCCTAAAGGGTTTTAATTAGAGAAAGGGCAATCGGGTTCCCAACAAGTGGGAAAATTTTTTTTAGTAATTTTTAGAAAACTTCGGTTTCGGAAAAAAGGTTTTAACTTTGGGGAAATTCGGGTTTAACGAAGTTGCTTTTTTATTTGAAAAAAATGGCGGCCGGGGCACAAAAGGGGGCTACATGGGGCAAAAGAAACTCTTGGGGGGGGGAAAAAGGGGCATAGCCTCATACATGGGGGCAGAGGGGGAAGGGCCCAAACAAGACCGGGGGATTTTTGTGACGCACCCACAAAAAAAGCCGGGCACACGGGCCGGGGGGCTCACACTCCTCTCACTTGGGTCATCAGGGAAGGTGGCCCCGCCGCGGCTGATGCTCTTACCCGAAGAAATTGGGTTTTTAAAACACGTTTTTTTTGGGGTGTCTCACTTGTCCTCAGAGACTGTTTTTTCTTTTAAAGTTCTATTTTTTAAAATTTTTTGGGGGATTGGGTCTGAAATCCGTTTTGCTCCACTGCAGCTGCATATAAAAATTTCAATATCCAAGTGGGATCTAAGCCAGTTCCCCGTTGTATTCCCTTTAAAGAAACAGCCTTTTTTTCAAACAAAAACCACTTCCCTTTTTTTCTGCCCCAATTTTATTGCGCAATTTACATCCAGGGGTTAATTAAGCCGTTGTTTTGCTGGGTGCTGACCCCAAAAAAAACCGTCCCCTTTTTCAACGCCAAAAAATATAAAAATTTTTCCTGTAGCCCCAATTCCCCAACAAAGGTTAATTTTCAACTGTATCTTTTTTTTTGTGGGGGGTAAACACGCAATTGTAAACGCTACAAAGCTAAAATAATTTTTTTGGGCCCAAACTTTTGGCGGGAATTTTTCATCCAAAGGGGGAAAATTTAAACGTTTTTTTGCGGGGTGCGACCCCAAGAAACCCTCTTTTTTTTTTTAAAACCCCCAAAAAAATATAAATTTTTTTCCCGTTCCCCAAAATTTACAAGGCAAAGGTTAATTACAACTTAAAAACTTGTTTTGTGGCGTAGAAAACAAGCAATTTTTAAAAACGCTACAAAGCCCACTATTTTTTTAGGGGTCATTCCCTTTTGGGGCAATTTACACCAAGGGGGTTAAAATTTAAGTTTGTTTTTTTTCTGGTGTGCTGACCCCCCAAAAACCTCCCTTTTTAAAAACGCCCCAAAAATATTTAAATTTTTTTTCCCGTAGCCTAATTTTTTTTACAAGCAAAAGGTTTTTAATTTTCAACTTTTCTCTTTTTTTGTGTGGCGTAGAAAACAAACCCAAATTTAACACGCTACAAAACTTTTATTTTGTGGGGCCCAAATTTTTTTGCGCAATTTATATCCAGGGGTTTTAAATTTAAGCTTTTTTTTTTTTCTGGGGGGCTGACCCCAAGAAAAACCCTCCCCTTTTTTAAAACCCCAAAAAATATACACTTTTTCCCCGTACCCAATTTTACAAGCAAAGGTTTTAATTTTCAACTGTACTCTTATTGTGTGGGAGAAAACACGCAAATTTTAACACGCTACAAAGGGGTACTAGTTTTTTGCGGGGTTCAATTCCCCTTGGGGGGCAATTTACATCCAGGGGTTAATTAAACGTTGGGTTTTTCTGGGGTGCTGACCCCAAAAAAAAAACCCTTTTTTTTAAAAGCCAAAACATATACATTTTTCCTATAGCCTAAATTAAGTATCGAGGTAGGAAAGTTAAGCCTGTTTGTTGCTTTTTACAATTAGTTAAAACACACAGTGTTTTTTAAACGACCACATACAAGTACAATTTTCCTGGCCAGTTGTGGAGTGCGCAATTTTATATTCCAAGGGTTTACCCAAAGCATGTTAACTGGTTTCATTTGGAGTCCAAAAACAGGGTGTATAATTTATCATATAACAGATAACATCATCAACAGTGTCTGTACATTTTAGAACAAACAGTAGTAAAATGATCATACAAGAGGTGGCAGGCTCTGCACCTGGCGATTGGCCCAGTGGCTAAAACATTTTCCTGGAACAGGCCCAGGTCGCAACACAGCAAGGACGCGCAGCAGGAGGTCCCGACTCGGTTGAGAGCCACAACTGCCGCTGTCACTAGCGGCCGTGGTGTTGTTTCGCAACCCAAGCGGGGTTCTTGATGGTTGACTAGGTCATCCTTCTTTCCTCCCAGATTGACATCCTGACAACCCCAGCCAAGAGTTTCGTTGGGATACCTCAGACACAACCATTAGTTGGACATGTCCCGTGAGCGGTCCCAGCAGCCCTCCACCTGTATTCTCAACCGCCCACTCTGTCCCACTCCGGGTTCCCTCAACAGAGAACTACTATGTTCGGAGTTCTGAGAGCTCATGCGCCACTATATAGGCGATGATGAACAATTTGAGGAGGGCAAGTCACAGCTACTCTTGGCATGGAAGAACATGGGGGGGGGGGCCAATGATTCGCCTGCTTCTTGCAGGTAGGACGGCAAATTATAGATGTGGAGATGGGCGATGGGAGGGTCATGTTGTGAGAGGTCCACCTCAGGCATATACCAAACCGGATGATGAAGGAACAGTGCAGTGAAAATGAAACACCATAAATAGATGAATGATTGTAGACCGACCCACTTGGGAGCCGGGGTCGATTGTATAGTGTCTTCTATCAATTCAGGA
Source organism: Phyllomedusa bahiana (assembly GCA_025379985.1). NCBI lineage: Eukaryota > Metazoa > Chordata > Amphibia > Anura > Hylidae > Phyllomedusa > Phyllomedusa bahiana. The sequence continues at coordinate 54,599 of JAODAL010022568.1, forward strand.
AAATAGGGGGGGCGTCCCCCAGCTTGCGCGATCAGGCAGCCAGCGCAGCCAGCAAGTGGGTCGTGGTGGCCTCGATGATGTCAGCAGGATGAGCAGCAGTGTGAGTTCCCGGGAGCACAAGCGGCCACATTGGGGTAAAAAAAACCCGGCTTCGTAATCCCGACAGTAAGTTAGCAGCACAGGGGCTCAAGGGAGGCAGCGGCGGCAGTATGTGCACACATCAGTGCGAGCGTTGGCGGGTTAAAATCGCGACTACTCGTGCGGTGTGGCATGTTTCTTTGCCTAGAGACACCGGAGTATGCCGATATAAATGGGATAGTGTGTAGAAATCTGTCGGGCAAAAGTGATCCGTGGCCAGGAGCTAACGTTTTGGCACCGACGGCCCCTGCGTCCAACACATGCAAGGGCGTCCCACCATCCGGTGGCCAAGGGTAAACGTGGCTCAGATTGTGGGTGGTCATCCTGTCCGCCGAAGCAACAGCCACAGCGCCCAGTGGCATGCATTCCATTTGCAGGCCAGTCAAGCGGCTCCACCAACCTCTGCAGAAGGGAGCTTTTTCTCATTTGACAACATCTCCCGGTCCCAGATGTCTGCCTGACCTCGCTACTCATTGCGCCACAGTCTTTCACGAGGCGTTTGCAAATAGACAACAGTATTGCGTCCAACCATACCTAAGGGTGCAGCAGCTTGGACCGTGGGCACCCTGGTCCAAAGATGTTGGTACCTGGCAGTCCCCCCTATTCCAAACGGTAGGACTCCCTGCTCCGTTCAAGAACTAATGGGCTTGTGCGAAGCCGAGATGAGAGATCCCTAAGCCGTAATTTCTTTTCCAAAAAGGCAGTACCTAGGCAACTTCATAATATGTAGAACAGAAGGTGGTCAGTCCTTGAGAGTCTTTATTGGTTTTTTTTTTCAAGGTTCAACGCTAGCGCGGAACATCTGGAGCTGTAACTACGCGTCAGGCCAGTACATGTCCTTTTACTGCCCACTGGGTGAATGTGCCTTCCAGCCCAGCAACACCAACAACTTGACAGGATACGACCGCATTTCTCCTCCACGTTTGTCAAAAAACTGCTGCAACTGCGCCAATGTCCCGCCTCCTCCACTCCTCTCTCCACCACCACCACCATTCAGCCTCCACAAGTACTGCTTGCCTTCATACCACATGTGGTAGGGCAATCAGGCGGGGAGATCACACAGTTTCTACCCTTTGCTTGCTCATCGCGAAACACGAAGTCAACAAAGGGGAGGAACTGCTCCCGCGTCATGCGCAAGAAATCAATGGTGTGAGGGCTTTTCGCTTCCTCGCAAACTGCAAATCTGAACCATGGTGACAGACAATGGGCACGGAACATAGGTGTCACCGCGCTGCAGCCGGAGGAGAGATTGGTCCATGCGCCCCTCCATGGCGCACACGGCGGTTATTCAATCTGTCTGTGAAAAGTAGCCCTGTGAAGTCTTTCCCACCGATCTTCACAGAACATTCCTGAAAATGCCAGGAAACTGTGCATGCACTTTTTATCCCATTTCCTACAAAGCCAGGAACACACGACCAGATTTGGCAGCGGTCAACAAACGGCCTCCCCCAACAACAAAAGAGAACACACTCCTGATAGTCGATGGTTCCACCCGCTGGAATTCCCGCCTGCACATGTTGGAGCCGACTGTAATGAACAGAGAAAGGCCATTTAAATGATTTTTTGGAAGATCCCAGAGCAGCAGAATGTACTCCCCGTGGTAAACTTTTGATGTCAACCAGATTGCAGCTCATCGCTTGACAACCTGCCGTTTGTTGAGGCACATTCGAGGATGAGCACGTTTATTTTTCCCCAGTCGCCAGGACTTACGTGATTGAAATAACATCATTCCCGCACTGCTTCATGGTCCTGGAACAATGCTGAAAATATCTGTCTTGGCAGGGGACTGGAGACGGAGTGGCTACTACATCCTCGCGTCCACATGGATTCCGGTGTGGACTGAAATGGAGGAGGAGGAGGAGGACATTTGACAGAATCATTGTCTGTTGAAATTGAGTGAATTTTCACCCAGGTGACAAGAGAGAGAGATCAAGGAGCAGCTGGAGGATTGTGGATGGAGATCGAGGAAGACGAAGGCAGATGACCCCCCCAGCACCGGTGTGGCAGTATACCCGTTGGGAAATGGATGGCATGGAGAGCCCCTCGAGATTCACTTGTCAGAATGGTCCCGCAGCCTGCTTAATTGCCTGGTAGTGACAGCCGAAATTCACCATCCGCAGAGGGATGACTTCTGGCTCTCCACTTCTATTGGACCCTATCGCTAGCCCGTCCAAAATGGGGAGCCATTCTTTTCCCAGCTTATTGATAAACAGGGAATACAAACTCAAATAACTATAGGTGGAAATCCTACCGTAAATTCAGTTGGCTGCTGCCTATGTGCGGCATCGTGCCCTCCCTCTGACAGGTCTGACCAGGGGTGTTATTTTGTCCTCAGCTCTCATGTACTACTGCCGGCGGCTGGCTTGGCTGAGGGTGGGAGTAGAGGCAGTACTCAAATCTCCATCAGTAGTAACCTATAGTCTGGAGTCACTTATGAGCAGCTACCCTTCACCCGCGCTATTGAGGAGGGCAGTCCGCCAAGCAGCAGCAGCAGTAGTGACCTGTGAGCAAACTTCATCCCTGAACCAAACAGGTCTTGTGCCCCTACTTGGACAGCACTCTGCCACCTCAGTTTTAACCAGTTAGAAGAACCGCTGGATCTACTGGCACCAAACTGGATGGTGTAAATGGGGGGGGTGGCCCAACTTGCCGAGTTTGGCAGTGGAGAACGCTGTTCCGTGCCCGGCCAGTAGTGTGGGCATCAGAGCGGTGTTTCAGTGCTGCTTGGGGCCATCGTTAAACCCGTCCCCAAGGAGAGAATCCCGCCTTTGTCCACCCGGATAAGTTACGTGGAACGCTGAACCTTTGTGCGCGTCAAGATGGAACAAGGCGTGGGATCGGCCCTAGGATTTTCCACACACCAATTGCCTTAGAGCGTCATTCTGGGGTTTCAAACTAGCCCCCCCCTGCCCATCCACTATTCCTGATGCCAGGATACAGGCCACCTCGCCTGATGCCACACATCTTCTGACAATTATCTCCATCTGCCCTACCACCATCTTTACCAGGGCGACCTAGTTATTGCCACCCACCACAACTACTCTGTCATTTTGTGGCCACTCTTATGACCTCATGCTGCTACTGCTGTTGCTGTTGCTTGTTACATTCCACACTGTGTCATTGAGCCACTTGTCCTGACCTCATGCTGCTGCTGTGGCTGACTGCCATTTTCCCTCCACACTGTTCTATTGTGCCACTTGCCGACCTCATGCTGCTGCCGCCGTGAACCATCCGCTCTCAGTCATGTGCCACCTCCTGGTGGCTTCCTCGCTATATTTGGCCCACCTCCAGAATCTTTCGGATTGGTGTGCCCACTAGCCTGATCTCCATGCTGCTGCTAGGTCGGATGACCTCCCCCACTGTGTGGATTGCCACTCTGTGGCCCTAATACTGTTTTGGTTGCCTTTCCAGAATTTTCCATTTGTTGCCAACTGCCCTGATCTCATGCTGCTGCTGGTCGCTGACCTCCACACTGTATCAATGTGCCACTCTTGTGCCTAATACTGTTTTAGCCCGCCTCCAGAATGTCATTGTGCCCCCACTGCCTGAATCTCATACTTGCTGGCCATGCCCGGTGGGACCTCCACACTGTGTTGATATGTAGCCACTCTGTGGCCTAATACTGTTTTCTTGGCTGCCGTCCAGAATGTCATTGTGCCACTTGCCTGATCTCATGCTTGCTGCTGTCCCCGTGACCCTCCCACACTGTATCATTGTGCCACTTCTGTGGCCTAAAATAACTGCGTGTTGCCCGCCCTCCGAGAATGGTCCATTGTTCCACTGCCTGATCTCAATGCTGCTGCTGTTCGTGACCTCCACAACCTGTAACATTGTGCCACTCCTGTGGCCTAATACTGTTTTTGGCCCGCGTCAGAATGTCCATTTGTGCCACTGCCTGAAGCCTCATGACCTGACTGCCCAATTGCCGTGACCTCCACACTGTGTGGATTGTGCCACTCTGTGGACTAATACTGTTTTGGGCCGCCCTCCAGAATGTCATTGGTTCCCAACTGCCATGAGATCGTATAACCTGCTGCTGCGCCGTAGACCCTCGCCCACTGTGTGATTTGGTGACCACTCCTGTGGGCCTAATAAAGTATTTATGAACCGCCTCCAGAATGTCATTGTCCACTGCCTGATCTCATGCTGCTGCTCTCGTGACCTTCACACTGTATCATTGAGCCACTCTGTGGCCTAATACTGTTTTGCCGCCTCCAGAATGTCATTGTGCCACTGCCTGACCTCATACTGCTGCCGCCGTGACCTCCGCTCTCAGTCATTGTGCCACTCTGTGGCTTCCTCGTGTTTTGCCACCTCCAGAATGTCATTGTGCCACTGCCTGACCTCATGCTGCTGTGGCTGCCGCCGTCACCTCCACACTCTGTCACTAATGTTGCCACCTGAGCTCTCAGCTTGTTTTTTTCCAGCTTTCGCTGGCATGACTTTATCAGGCTACATTCCTGCTTGAGTTTTTTGGTCAGTTTTGCCCTCTTAAGTGCCCAGGGAATTTTATAGTGAAGCGATTCTAAGAGCGGCGGCAGTCATCTGCGTGTCATACTAAAACACAACATTGTATGAAGACCAAACCAAGCTCCGTCTGCATATTTAAGCATGGCACAACGTTCTACAGCACCCTGCAGGCTCTGTGCAGCCTGGAAATAGCTGCTTTTTAACGCGATTCGTGCCGAAGTAATTCGGAACGAAACGAATTTTGTCAGAAAATTCGGCGAAGTGACCGAATAGAATTTTTGAGAAATTCGCCCAACTCTAGTTATAATGGGTCCCTGTCGCTCCTATTCTGATTGGCCAAGATTGCCAAGCCCCCGCTAGCTCAACCAATCAGCTCTTTTCTGCATTTTTACTGTATTTTGAACTGTCCCACCTTTGATTTTGATTGGTCCATACTTCTCCATCGGTTTTAATGGGTCACTGACGCTCCTATTCTGATTGGCTGGTTTCTGCCGACCAATGAGAAGAGCTTAAAGAATTTGAATTACTGTATTTCCTGGCAATTCTCTATATCCCAATTCCTGATGTAGTGTCGGTGACGGCGACAAACGCATTGTTAGTGATTTGATTGATTTATGTTTATAGGAGGTTTCAGCTCTTTTTCAGATAATATTTTACACAGAATAAAAATTATTTTTTTAATCATACTCCATGCCGCACGGTGCTGAGAGCTGAGATTTCATTGCCCCAATCTGTCCATAGACTATAATGGGACAAGTAGCTCGGGCTCTGATTGGCCGGGATAGCCAAGCCCCCGCTAGCTCAGCCAATCAGCTCTTTTCTGCATTTTTACTGTATTTTGAACTGTCCCACCTTTGAATTTGATTGGTCAATATTTCTCCATAGGTTATAATGGGTCCCTGTTGCTCCTATTCTGATTGGCCAGGATTTCCAAGCCCCCGCTAGCTCAACCAATCAGCTCTTTTTGCATTTTTACTGTATTTTGAACTGTCCCGCCATTGATTTTGATTGGTCCATTCTTCTCCATCGATTTTAATGGATCACTGTCGCTCCTATTCTGATTGGCTGGTTTCTACCGACCAATGAGCATAGCTTTCAGAATTTGAATGACTGTATTTCCCGGCAATTTTCAATATCCAAATTCTCGATGTAGCGCCATTCTAGATTTTTGGAAAGTGGTTTTATTTATGTATTTTTTTTTAGTAGGTTTGAGCTCTTTTTCAGAGAATGTTTTACGCCTTTATAAAGGCGATTTTTTTGATTCATACTCCATGCCACATGGACATCTTTAATGATTTCTCGCTGTTTTCCAGCCTGTCTCGAATCGGAATACATGTTAGGCGCAGTCCCGCACTGCGCCTATGTCCCCGCACTGCGCCTCACACACCGGCGAGGCGTACTTTACACCGCATGTAGGAGCGCACCTCAGCGCCGACATACATGAGGCGCAAATTTTGCCGGAAAACTGGCGGAAACATACGCTCTGACGTGGCGAGATTCATACATGTCGCCCAATGTTCCAAAAAGATATTAAAGTTGGACATTTCCAGAAAATATTGAGAAGAGAACATGGAGATCCACATGCTATCTAACAGTGTACTGAGGTAGTAGAATAAATCTATGATAATCTGATACCATCACATCAGTAATTTGGGGAATTGTTCTTCAAAACTAGCTGAAGCAGATCATTTGTGAGCCCAGTATAATGATGCTAACCGTTGTTGGAAGGAAAAGGTCTTTCCCAATTGAGGATATTGGATGTTTTCTCATAGCTATTGGTTACAATATTATAAATGATCTTAGAATCGTTTTTGGGATTTAGGATTCTTATTGTTGAATAGCTTAAGTATAGGAAGAAGAATGTTAAATTTCTGTAATGGCTTGGATTTTAAGATGTGAATTATTTGGTTGTATGTAAAGTAACCTTGTTGTGATATCTGATATTCAGCCTATAGAATACTGTGCATACCAACCAAGAATGATCAATTTTGGAAATTCTTTTCAGTTCTTTCTGTAATGAGGCCTGCACTGGTAGGAAGTTGCCCTTAGAAGGGATGAACTTTTTTTAGTCAATGTAAAGCCCAGATAGGGGAAGGAGTTAGCCTGCCACTGAAATGGGTAACTAGTTTTTGGAGTATTTACTGAGGATGAAGGTAAGTTAATATCAAGGGCAAAGGATCTAGAATTATTAAATTTGCCAAAAACTACTAGAATGTCACTTTACGTAAGGAATTGAGTGGTTTAGATAATGACAATATAATATCGTCAGCGAACAGTGGGTTGTGTCTCCATCAAATAGGTCGACAACAAATTGTATGCCTCAGACTTTCCACCCTTTTAAAGAGATATGAGGAATATTCCTTGCTGAAAAAGTGAACGGGACAGGAGAACTCATTTACTGCAATGAAGGGAAACGATTTGAGGGCCAATAATGACAAGTATTGAAGAGTGGATTTTTTTGCATGGCGAACCTGGACCTCTAGTGCTATTAACGGCATAAAGGTTAAGCAACCATGATGTTAGATTTTGACAGGATATGCCTCCATGGACACCCTTAGCTTATCAGAGGAAGGATTCCACCAATATTTTGTTTGATCAATAGTCAATGCAAAAATATAGGTCTGCAAACAGGGGAGTTCCATACCCCTGAACATTGCCTGTTTGTACGCAATGGACGTTTATCCTTTCATTTGTTTATGGAAGATCAAGAAAGTAGTTTTGGGTATGTTGATAACTAATGTTCTCAGAAAATACAAAAAAGTTTAGGAAGGATAAGCATGTTATAGACTACTGTACCTACCAATCAAGAATGATCACTTTTGGAAATTCTTAACGGTTTATTTATCGAACTGTAGTATGCTATTTTTACATTTCTAGTTTGACTATCAAAGTTCCACAATACTGTAGATACGTTCCTGTTTGGCATTATAAAGGTCCAAATGATTTAATGGGGGTGGGTTTTGTTTTTGCTTAGCTTCCAACACTGATAATTTAGCTATAAGTTCATCCCATTTCCTTAGTGTTTGTTTTTTAAGTTTAGAAGATATTTGAATTAATGTGCCTCTCATATATGCTTTGTGGGCATTCCAAAGCACAAACAGGTTATTGGGGGAGTGTTGGTTAGTCAAAAATATAGGTTAAGATAATTTTGTATACATTTTTGATGAGTGGGGTCAGATAGGAGTTGAACATTATTTCTTCAGGTAAAGGGAACAGGTTCTTCACATCCAGCATGATTAGTCATTAGAACAGGGGCACGGTCAGACCATGATATGGTATCTATGTTACATTTCTTTACCCTTTGTATAGCCCATTTGTTCACTAGGAAAATGTCTATTCTAGAGTAAGAGGCATGAGGACATCTCCATATATCATACAGATAAACTTGGATAGTCTATTGCTGGAGTTGCTTGCGAACAACCAGGCTTTGAGATGAGTTGTCTATACTAGCATTATAGATTATGTTAAAGTTTCTACATAGAGTAAGGGTTCTCTGAGCTATTTTCTTTGCTTTCTTAAGAGTTTTATTTATAAATCTGATTTGATGAGTATTAGGAGCATATGGGCCAGTATGATAAACCTGGATCAATTAATTTGTTGATTTGTTAACCACTATGAGTCTACACTGAGTAAATGAGTTTTCTGTAAAGAAAGCATGTCACCTTTGCGTTGGTTATCATCTTTCCACACCAATGAATGTTTAAAGGCACTATTTAGACCCCTAACATTGATATAGACTATTTTTAAACGTATATAAACGTAGTACTATAGCCAAGATCAGAAATATCATTGTCAAACGGGAGCTACAGAATTTGATCTAATGTGAGGAATGTGATGCTGGGCCCCTGATGTGACCAGGAAAAAGGGAAGAGGGAAAAGGTAGGGAGAAAAATAAGAATAGAACTGTAAACCAATCATAGGTAGACAGCTAAGAAGTGCACAAATTCAGGGGGTGGAGAATTTGCATAACATGGCAAGTAAAGGGGACAACACCATTGGCGAAGGTGAGATTACTAAGAAAGAATTAACAATTTTGCCATTTTATCACTGTAGACTAGTGTTGAGCGATTATTATCGACAAAGTTGAAATCGGCACAGTTTTTATGGTGATCGGATTTTTTAGATCATGCAATAATTTAGGTTAAAATCTGCGCATCATCTATTAAGATTGCGTCATTTTCGGCGCTTCCTGTAATTTTGGCGGCCAGCAAATCAGATTACAGAATAGAGCAGGGTGAGATGTGTGTGCGACGTCATGACTGGGATGTGTATGGTTGCGATTGGCTGGAAGAATCACATGACCTCGTTTTACATAGAACAGCGTTTCCTGTTCAGCCTCAGTGTCTCTCAGCGTCTCAGAACAGAAGGACGTGCGCTCTGCTTGTGTCCAAACAGCTCAGCTAAAATTATTATATTTCTTCACAGAGAAACCTCTACTGTTAGCTGTGATCCTTACAATAAAGTTAGATTAGAGATTGGAAGATTTTATATATTTAGGTAGAGGATTTTAAAGGAGCATCTACTGCTGTAAAGTCACGGGGGGGCAGCGGAGGAGGGGCCTCCGCGGGCGAACACAGACAAGCTCTATAAAGAATACTGGATAAAGTTGACCAAGACTTAGTGTAGACATTGCAATAGCTTTATTATTAACAGTTTTCTATTGAAATATTTCCTGGATATTGGGCAGCCTGAACTTATAGGATACACATCTTTTCTAGTAACTGCAGGTCTCTTTGTTAGGTGCAAAACTCCACTTTTATAATCAGTATACATTTCAGATAGGTGTTCATTTTCAATTTTGCCCATTCCACCTTTGTTGATATATCCACCTTGAACTTAAATTAGAATCCAGCAAGTCAGCACAGGTTGATAGGTGCCAAAAATACCTTGCAATATCCGAATAAATTTCAGATACGTGTTTTTTGACTTTGGCGCACTACAGCTTTGTTCATTGAGGCACCTTACACTTAAATTTGAAAACTGCAATTTTGTAGTCACCACAGGTGAATTGATAGGTGCCAAAAAATACCTTTTATTATCCGAATACATTTCAGATACGTGTTTTTTCACTTTGGCGCACGCCAGCTTTGTTGATAGATCTACTTTGCAGTTAAATTTGAATCCAGCAATTTTGTAGTCACCACAGGAGAATTGATAGGTGCCAAAAATACCTTTTATTATCCGAATACATTACAGATACGTGTTTTTTG